>JAGTTH010004253.1:0-99829 GCA_022606485.1 Agraylea sexmaculata | reverse complement strand
TAAAGGACATTTTATATGAAAACTCTTTTTAATAAATATTTTATAATATAAGCATTGTATATTGTTCGTAACTTATACATATATAAATATTTGTTTCCTACGCTTTATTTTCCAAACAAAGAAAGCGTGGGCAATGTAGTCAAGTTCAATGACTAATCACAGGTCAATATTCTTATAAATGAAAACATATTTAAATGGATATTGTGAATGAAATTATTTATTAATTAATTAAAGTCTACAAGGGCACAATTATCGAAATATTACCTCAGATTTATCAGAAGTCTCTCACGAGAAAAACCGTTTCTGTTGCACCATTTTATTTCATAAATAATACGACTCTATTCAAATCGGTAATAATTAATATGAATAAAAATAATTAAATAGTCGGAGATCGTGACTACTTTGTCATACTTCAAGAATTTTTATTCACACAAAACTGAGAAAACTTTCATTGTTCATAATACGTGTTTTATTTAATTAGTCCGATTTCGGAGAATTTTCTACAGCGTTTAATTTATGCAAAAAGAGTTATTACAATAAATATAAAGGAGATGTTTTTTTTAACAGTTTTCACTGACGAAACGAATTTTTTTTGTTATTAATAAAATAACATAAAAAAATAATACTACAATTTAATTTAATGATTAATAAGCAAAAAAAATGTGGGCCACAAAACCATAAAATTGCGAGTTCCGTTATATCATAAAACTGGTTAAATCCTTAATATAAACAAGCCAAATTATTACAAATAATTAATAAAATGCTACTACAAATACTGCGGTCATAGGTTTAAATCCAAAAATTCAATTTTTTAACTGATTTAATGGTTTATTACGACTGGGAGTTCGGGAATAATTTTAATAAAATCCCGATCGATCGTCTAGATTCAGGTTTACTTTGATTTCCTGTATTGTAAGGTAAATACTGTAAATAAAGTCGGTGACATGTGTAACTAGTAATAGTTAAGATCACCAACAGACAATTAACACGTTGTTGTGTCAAAAAAACTAAAATATGTAAAAATCCATCCATATATATATATCCATATATATATATATATATATATATATATATATATAGTTATTATATATATATATATATATATATATATATATTATTTTTCCATAGTAGTTAATTGAATTTATTTATCCATCGGGCAGGGAGAGAGTTATTGGTATTTAAATATGAGTTAATAATCAATAATCGATTGATGTAATTGCCTAAGAAATGCAATATTATTTTTTTACACGTCAATGACGTTTTAATAACTTTCTACAATTATATTTTATCATTGAGGTCGTCTTCAAAGGAAACGGGGAGTAATGATAAAATCGTCACGATGGAGAACATTTCGAAGGTTTTAGAACTCATTAATTTTTTTTCTTCTAGTAATCATTTCTACATAATTTCGATTTGATCGAATCTTTGAATATGGCGAACTACAATTTTTAACGATATGAAAGTAGATGTGGTTGAATAGTAAAATCTAGTTTGTGGTCAAAAATAAATATAAGATCCAATCACAAGATAAAAAACGAATGACTAATGTAAATAAAGTAAACTTAAAAAATGACTCGTTGGGTGGACATGATTAATTCCCTAGAATAAAAAAAAAAATAAAAATATTATTTAATAAACAAAAAAATCATGAAAATAATTTCACATATTCGAGCTCTGCAATGATTTCCTTTGTAATTTGATTATTGTATTATTTTATTGATTATTAACTGATATACATCTACACTTTATCAAATATTATATCCATGGGGCAAACTATAAAGTTGAATGCAAATTAAAAAAATAGGAATTTTATTTTATTAATATCATTATGTTATATGATGGTTCTGTTAATATCCGAAATAATACACTTTACCGAATAATAAAGCAATATGTATAGTAAAATTGTAAACCGCTCTATGATTGTCAGCAATTGAAAACCTGTTTTTTCACCCTCTGGGCCGAGATTATAATATACATACGCCTATAATTTCATAATACATTTTTTTTCATATCAAATTCAACCTTTAAGTAACCATATCAAATGTTCCATAATACAAATCAATATTAAATAGAGTGAATTTGAAATAAAAAACCTGTATATTTATATATATATATATATAAGTAAGTATATGTTATATATATATATATATATATATATATATATATATATATATATATATATATATATATATAGTTGAGGTCCCTATAAATGATATAAAAAGTGCCAATCGGCTCCTTTAAAATATTTTAAAGTGAATAAAAATAAATTGTATGAGGTTTAAAATATCAGCGGGAGAAAATAAATTATTCCAAGAAATACTTTCACAGGTGTTAGCACAACATGATAAATGTCTTTATTACAAGTAAGGCAAATATAAAGCTCCTCTCAATTATTATATATATATATATATATATATATATATATATATATATATATATATATATATATATATATATATATATATATATATATATATATATATATATATATATATATAAACCAAAATTTACGACTTAAACTTTATGGTCAACGTTGCCTTGAATTGGACACACGAATTTGATACAAGTTTCACAATTTGTTTATTACAAAACAAGACAGATGTTATTTTAAATTGTGAATGCTCTAGATGAGCCGAGAACTGATCAATTCTTTTGGATTTTATATTCAATTCAAATAAACTCAAGTGTAGGCATATTTTTAATTTGCGTGCAAATAATTAAAATAACGGGAAATATACAAAAAAAGATTTTTATGCTTCCTTTGTATGTAATTTATAGATCTGTATAAAAAATCACGCAAATTAAACAAGCCGTTTGTCATTTGTTCGCGTGTTTTATTGTTCTTATTTTCCATTGTGAGTTTAACATCAGATTTCCGTAATTATTGTCTTTTATTTTTAATCCGAGTGTCAAACTTGTGATGATTGAACTCTGAAAATATATATTATTTGAATGGTTTTTCGTCAAATAATGTGCTACGTAACTCGAGAGTCGAATACTACATTTTTGTGCAATCACTATAATACAAACCAATTTATTGCACTTCCACAAAAATGAACCGCTAACTCTGAGAAATAATAGACAAAATAGCAAACTAAGATACTAAAGTTTATGATTAGTTACGTATATAATATAATATTACAAATCACAGTCATTTACGTTAAATAATATTTACTTTTCAAACAAAAAGCAACACATCGCCAATTAGATTATATTTATATAAATAATACTTTAAGAAAAGTAAAAAATATGGGAGACAAAGATGAATTTGTCACCAAAGGTTACTTCTACCGCTCGTACTGTTTATCTGTCACTTGTCGATCTTTCTATTAAACCGTCTTTCACTTAACACAAATAATATGTCACTATGTTAACTATTTACATGATTATGAGGATGTTTTTGTAAGAAAAATGTTGCTATCGAGTGTTGGATTTTAGAGACTACAATGTTGCAGGTGGCCACAGCCCGCTCATATGTGAAAACAATACGTTCATCCCTAATTTAACTAAAAATTATATATTTAATGAGCCCACGAACTGGATTGCCATGACATTGACTCGAGTAAAAGGCATTTTACACGACAACATAACAATAATATTAAAATAATGAGTCAGTTGTATTGATTCCAAGAATATTTAGTCACTTTATAAAATATGTGATTCATAAAGTATTGAATAATATTGCGATTCCACTATTATTGTGAAACCAGTTTGAAAAGGTCAATCGTAAAATGTCTTCAAGATACTCGCTTTCCAACTTCAAAACTAATAATATTGAGTACAATCAATTAAGTACTAACTGATTTCCATTCATCGAGTACTTTAATGAGGGGTTTTTATCCATGGGACTTGAACCCTGTACAACAAGAAGCAACAATAGTCCATTGTTTGTGAATTTATTTCACACGCAAAAAGCGACTGACTCTTCGTGAAGATTATAAAATGGCGAACTCATTTCAACATGTGCAATATTTCAACTGTGTGAATTAGAGACGGCCAGAAATGTGTGAAAATCTATGTAAATATATGTAAATTGTCTCGAAAAAGGTTCTAAATTGGTCCGAACGAGTGCAAGTTTCGTAATCTACTTCAATTTAAAATAAATTAACCCAAAACAACACATAAAACTGAGCCGCTTAGGGCAATTTTTTTTTTTAATTTTCTGTGTCACTTTCTCATTTGATAATAATTGATCTTTTGTCCATTGTAACCTTAACCTTTAACGATACGAAATTAATAACAATTTTACAAAATTGCATATAATTTTGAAAGAATATTAAAATATCAGATGCTTGAGATGGATTTTATTCAAATGATATATATATATATATATATATATATATATATATATATATATATATATATATATATATATATATATATATATATATATATTTTGATATTATTTTTATTGATTTTTAAATAAAATATACTAAAAGAGGCCTAAGATTTTTTTCGTATAAAAAAATAATAATAAAATAATTTACTATCACAGTTTGTGAATCTTCGATTATTATAATGAGTGAATATATGACAAATTCATTTTGATAACAAAATTCATTTTCAAGGTCAAGTTCAAATGAATAAACAATAACAGCTGTGTTGTCATAACGTCGCTGACCGTATTTGCATCAACAACAACTTATTGTAAACACTATATTGTCATAATGTCTCAGTTTGCTGACCGTGTATGCCGTTTGAGGTTATGTTCTTGTTTACGTACTATTGTTGTTTCATAAATCCTATGACGTATGCTTATAATAATACAAATTCAAATTTGGTGGTCAATTTTTAATTAAATCACAAAATAATAATTAAAAATTGCCGACATGGACCATTCCTTACATTTAATTATTTTAAGCTGTATAAATTTGTCAATAGACATAAGAAACAAAGAGTTGATTCAATAACAAAAGATTCTCGGTATAGATTTCCAATCCGACAATGTGAAATTACATTACAGATGCATGGGAGCTGCTGATGATTATAATATAATTTATTATGATGATACATACATATATCGGTGAAATCAGTTAGTCAGAACAATGCCTTAGTTATATTGTATCAACGATTAAAGACACCACGATCTAAGAATTATAATCACAATTCAATTGTATCAGCTACATTCTTTAAATAACCACAATCCTGATTTAGCGTTGAAGATGACTAATCATGATAAATACATACATACATAGCTGTAGAAGTGCAGATATTAGATTTTACATTGGTTATCTCTAAATTAAATGCATTGAAAAGTGTATGTAATTAAAGACGTGGTAAGAAAGGCTTGCTTTATGCAGATATCGATAATTTATTATTTATATGCTATGTATTAAGAAAGTACATTAAAAAATATTCATATTGAATATACATATTTGTGATTTCATACCAATTATATATAATTTTTTTATATTATTCCTTATCCAAACTATATTCATCTCCAATAAATCCAGATATTCGAGGTATTTATTGTACATTTTTAGTTCTGGAATTAGGAAACATATTTTCTATTCTTTATTTCATCAATATGTAGAATAAATGTAAAACTTCATATATGCGCAGAGATAAATTCGTTTACCGCAAACGGCTGTTATTAGTGATATTGTTACATTATAGGTTTGATATTATAGTTTTTATCCAACACATTTATTTTAATATTATTAAACAAGGTATAGACATTATCATTAATCAGTGGTGCATTGACTTCATATCTTGTAATATTGAAAATATTATATTTTTAATAATTAAAGGATTTATTTTTCGATACATTTTTTTAATGATGTTGTAGTTTTATTCATAGGGTAAATTTTATATATTTTTTAGTTAGAAAATATATAAGAAGATCATAAACAATAGCTACCAAAACCAACTTATTATTTTTTTAATATTAGCTTTGTACATATAATGGTTTCTCTTAAACCTATATTTGATTTTCAAAATATCGTAAATTCATCTAATTATTCTCCATTTCGATGGGAGAAAATTAAACTTTCTTAAATTATTTAAAAAAATTAAATTATTCGTGCTATGCTTTCTCATACCTTAAAAATTGAAACCAACCTAAATGGCCAGGTTTTTATTATTACACCCAAGATCACGATTAATTTAATTTAATAAAATTTCTTTAACCGTCTACTGGATACTACAAAAAAAAACTCTTTTTAATTTTTTTTTAAACATTTTTGTCAATTAAAATAACAAAAACTACGTATCATCTGTTTTTTTATAGCAAAATGACAAGAAGATTAAACATTAATTACATAGTAATGTTTTAAATTTGTTCATACGCACTTTATACCAAGTTTCGTTTGGTTGCAAAAAGCCCATAAATTTATTTGACGGTTAAAAATGAGGTCAAGTCACTTAAGTGATTCTAATATATACTAACAAGAGTATTTTTAATTGAAATTTTCACTCTGTTAATGTTTTTTTTATGTTCTTATGTAAAAATGAAGTATAAAAATGTGAAATTATTATGCATTATAAAATCAAATACATCTAAAAATATTTTTAAATGTTCTGATTTGTTTTTCATACGAAGATAACAAGTTGTTTGTTTTTTCATTTGAAAGAAGTTTGAATTTTTTAATTAAAATTATTAAAAAAATAATATAATGCGGTTTTCACACGATGACAACACTCATCACAATATTTTCTCCCGATTTATACTGTTTTTTGAGAATTGTCATTTATTATGCATTATTAAATATCTCTAATACTATTTTGAAATTAATTTAATATTATTATCATTAAAATACACGTTTCGAGATTTTAGATCTGTAATAATTGTAGTAAAATAATTATACGAAATATTATTCTTCCATCTGGTAACACTGATGGTTGAGGGACCCGCACATACATACATACACACACCTTAGACAATTATATATATTATTTGTAAATGCATATTTTCAAGCGGTGAAATTCAATATTTTTGCCCGCCGAATTCCCCGTCACACTTTCATGATTTTACCCAACTTTCAATACCAACAAATATATCTGCAATTTATCGCCTGCATATATACAAATATACTGCATATATATATATATATATATATATATATATATATAAATATACTGCAAATATACAATATTATCGCCTGCATACAAAGAGGAAGGCTTTATTTATTATCATGACAAGGAAGTTGATCGCCTGCTCCACAAACCTTCATACAAACTGGATTGCCCACTTAAAAACTGGCACAACTCTGCGAAATACATTCAAAACTGCACTTTGAATGAAGTATTAAGACCATAAACTGAATATAATAATTAAATTAAAAACAGACCTAGTACAAGTGGGTGTAATTTGAGGTATTTCACCTCTGCAATGATTACATTTATAATATTTTCACAAAACATTATATAATATACAACTACAGCTATCATATTTTTTTATTATTTAAATCAAAATTTGATATTTAATATCCTTTTTTATTGTATGTATTTCCGAACGTCTTTAAAATCCTACCTTTCTTTCTTATGTTTGTGGAGTAAATTTGGATTTAAATACCGGTTTCAATTGTTAACTGATATTATTATTAATCCGGCCTGATTATTTTTTTTTTATATAAAAGTAATGTAATGTAATAAAATCAGTTATATGCAGATATAGTCCAAGTAGTGCTTTGACGTATTCGAGCTCTGCAACGATTTCCTTTATAATGATTATATGATGTACTTCTACACTTTTTATACATCAATTATTGTAACTATAAAGTTGAATGCAAATTTCAAAAATTTGCAATTTTATTTGAGATTGTTCTGTCAATACATTTTACCGAATAATAAAGCAATATGTGTAATACAAATTTAAGCCGCGCAGTGCTCTATAATTGTGAGCAATTGAAAACATGTTTTCTCACCCTCTTAACCGAATTTTTATTATATCATAGGAAACAAAGAGTGCGGTTATATCTGATTTTAAAATTCTTTCAAAATTTTATGCAATTTTTGTCCAATTGTAATTGTTTTCGGATCGTTTAAGGTTAAGCCGCGCAGTGCTCTACATTTGTGATCAATTGAAAGCCTGTTTCTCCACCCAACTGGTTATAAACAGATCTCGGATGAGCACGGGTTATATAATATTTTTTATAAATTGGTAAATTATATCATTTTCTATAGAATTTAAATCCTGGGATATTATAATTTTGACAAAACAATCTAATCTAAATATCAAATAAATAATAAAATTAAGCTGAGTGTCAATATCCTAGAATTTAAATAAAATGATACAATTTAATAAAAAAACTCCCCAGGACGCAAATAAATAACATATTATGCTACAATATCACCAATCACAGCCGTTTGCTATATGTTAGTTCACCTCTGAACGTGTTTAAAGTTTAAAATTTACTCTACAATATATGAAACAAGGGTATGATTCTAAAGACGTCCAATAAAGAAATACATACAATAAATAATAATTCGTTCGCATACTATCGACAATAATAAGAATATGTCTTAAGTAAGAAATCTATTCTACATATTCATGAAACAAGGTATAATAAGTATTTAGTCAAAATTTTAATTATTACTTTAAAAAACCGCGCAGTGTCCAATGCTCCAAGGCACTATAGCCTACAACCAATTAGCCGAGCTCTAGTTATAAAGCATATTTATCACATTTATAATATTTTTTCAATCAATAACCACTTTAAATTATAAGAAATTCATCTGACACGTATTTTTTAATTATATTAGCATTCGAATCTTGCAGTGAACGTTTAAAAAGGGACGATCTTTGATCAATTCATAGTCAAATAATTATATTAAATTAAAATTATATACCTAGTCGTGTAGGTATAACGTTTTATATAATTTAGTTCCCTGTTCCCAATATGGCGTGTAGGTACAAATTCGCTTTCGCTTTTTATATAAAATTCCATGGGAAGTCACGATGCATATTAATAGTGAATTTTCTAAATGATTATACGTATTGTTATTGACTGTTTTATGCAAGATATCGTGGATTATTATCCTCTATTGTATTAAGCAATATTGTCGTGAAGATGGCCCAACGTCAAAACAATCCAATGTGTTTTTCTTGCATTTGAAAATAATTATTTCAACGAGTGGAAAACGACAAAACTTAATAATATACATACATACATATTTCCCAAGTTACATATTATTTAAAATTATAAACCAATCGACATCACACTGTAATTTTTATATAAAATAAACATATAATTCTTCACAATCTCACCAGTATAATAGTTCAGGGGATAAGAAGCGTGGCTACAAATACTGTGGTCATGGGTTCAAATCCCACTCAGGTCAAGAATTTTTAAATTGATTTGATTTGTTATTACGACTGGGAGATCGGGAATAATATTAATAAAATCCCGATCGATCGTCTTGATCCAGGTTTACTCTGATTTCCTGTATTGTAAGGTAAATACTGATTATTAAGTCGGTGACCTGTGTAACTAATATTAGTTAAAATCACCGACAGAAAATTAATTAATATGTTGTTGTGTCTAAAAAACCCTCTCATAAAAAGCTCCATCAGAGATGTAAGTTCTCTGGTATTCCAGACGACGGTTTTCTCTTAATAATAATTAAAAAAAGTCACTTTTAGTCTATCTTCGCCTTTTTTTTATTATGTTTGTAGAATAAATTTAAAACTTTACTGCAAACGATTGTGATTGTTGATATTGTAACATATGGTATTAGTTCTATTTTATGTTATTATGTTCTCTTATTGCGCAATTATTAATAATTTGATATTCTTATTTTGAAAATCCTATAATACTTTTGGTGTTGCCATTGTCAAATTTTACAAAACGCATCACTCTGCACTTAATTAAACATAGTTTTTTCAGTTTATGCGTTAACGCCGATAAGAATTCCAGACAATTAGATGTATCCTAATATCAAGTATCATAATATAATATCAAGATCGCGGACCAAGCAGACGAGTCCGAGGAACACAGTTAGTGTTGTCTCTGTCAAATTCTTACCAGTTTTGTAATTTATTTATTATATATAAAAAATAGTATACAATATTTTGATGGTGTATGAACATATTTTTTTTACTGGCAACATTAAATAACATATTTGTAAATCATTATTTTAAAGAAATGTACCATTTGCTATATTTTTATACATGTATATTTTGACGTAACCTTAAAAATACAATATATTATATTAAAACTAATATATATAATATTAACGAGTTCAAACTCATCTGCTTAGTTTGCCATCTTAACATTTATACATCCAATTGTCCGGCCTCCTAATATCGATGGTTTCGTTTAATAACAAAACTCGCTTTATTCGAAATATGAAAATATGCACGGCTTTTCCAATCGTCCTTCAGTGTTGCCATTGTAATCAAGCACTATGTATTTTTTATGATGAGAGTTTATTTATAGCTATTTAAATTTAATATTGCATTTCACATAATTGTCCGTTTAGTATTCAAAAGGCTTCTTTCATTGTCTGACTGACACAACCACTGACCGATAATATCTGAGCTGAATAGCTTATTTATATCTGTGGCTCAAATCCAAACATATATTTTACCATATAAATAAACTGGGGATAGTAAAATATCCTGAAACCTCATAATAGCCTTGAAACTGGCTGAGAACCTGTTATCGAGTACATCCATACTAGTTTTTAATACCTGTATAAAATAGTATTACTTTTCAATATAAACGAAGCGAAACTATGAAGTAATATGTTTTTTTTTATATATGTTGTTCTTATTAATTTAATTAATATTGTGCAATTGACTTCGCATGATAATCAATCGTTTTCTCTCTTCAAGTAGGTGCGTATTTATTACGATAGTTTTATAAAAAAAATAATCGTCACTAATCATCACAATTGTAATGAATGTTTTTAACTTTAATAGAAACACATTCACACCATTTTATAATATCGCGTGAAGGCATTTCTTTACTAATGGCGTTTTCTTTGTTGGAATTAAATATTGTGAACTGCACTTCAATATTTTTATTTATATTATTATATTTTAAAAATATTAGGTCGATATAAATAATATGAATAATGTGTATTTTAAAATGAATTTAAATTAGCGACATCTTTTGAATTATGTCATTTTGCTTATGGTAAATTTCCATAGATGGCGCTAGTAATAATAATAATTTGACTTGAATGTGTAGAGTAAATCTCACATTACTTCAACATGTTCAGGTACGAGATTACTTAATAAATGCCCTAATTTGTCACATCGCATAACTATAATATAGTATAATGTTACAATTTCACTAACCACAGCCGTTTGCTGTTAGTTAATTTCCCTCTACACGTGTAAAAATGTTATTTCAGTTAATAAAGACATTATTATTATTATATTAATATATACAATAACGTGTTAATTAATTGTGTGTCAGTGATCTTAACTATTACTAGTTACACAGGTCACCGACTTAATAATCAGTATTTACGTTACAATACAGGAAAACAGAGTAAACCTGGATCAAGAAGATCGATCGGAATTTTATTAATATTATTTCCGATCTCCCAGTCGTAATAAGCGATCAAATATATTTTTTAAATTTCATATAATCTTTTTTGAAATCAGTTGAACCAAACAGAGATCTTACACATTTTAACATTATATTAGAAAATTAAAAAAAAAATTAACCTTGATACAACAATCGTCTTAGATTGGATTCGAACCCGCCTCTACTGGTATAGTCGCATTAACCTCTGTGCTATCGAGATTTTAATGCGACTTTTATTTCGCTTTAATACAAATTAATATCATTTTTTTATTTGAGCCGGATATTTATTTATTTGTATCCACGTACGTTTCATTCTGTTTCTTGAAGGCGTCAAAGCTATAGCCGAGCGGTTCCTATGTGTGTATCGGAAGCATTCAAGAGAACTTGCATACAGGTGTAATGGAGGGGAAATATAGCACGAGCTCGAGATTTAGCTATAGCACTTGGATATCAACGAGCTAGAATTTGACAGTTGGTAGCACGAGCTACATCTTGAAGAAACGCATTTGGCGCATAAATCACCAAGTGACACTAGATCGAGATTTAACACGACTTAGTGTGACAAATTAAAATTAAGGACAAGTGTACATATCGTATTTATTACAGACACATTAAAACGATACAAATTATTTTAATATGGAATTTAAATAAAGTACACAATGTTCATCTATTCTAAATGTAATGTTTTTTTTTGGTTTTCAGGCGAAGACCAGCGTGGCTTTGTGGTGTTTCTTGATGATAATGGTCTGCAGCTGGACTTATTGCGATGGCCACGGAATGCTGATTGAACCACCGAGCAGAGCTTCAGCCTGGAGGTTCGGGTTCGACACCCCCAAAGAATACGACGACAATCAACTATGGTGCGGAGGACTGACTAAACAAATCAGAAACGGTGGAAAATGTGGAGTTTGCGGCGACGACTGGTCATTACCGGAGCCTCGACCACACGAGTACGGAGGCAAATTCGGAAAAGCAATCATAGTGAGAAACTACGAAAAAGACCAAGTGATACCCATAAAAGTTGACTTGACCGCCAACCACGTGGGGTATTTTGAATTCAGGCTGTGTCCCAGTTTGAAGAACACCACCCAAGAATGTCTGGACAGGAACGTATTAGAGTTGGAGGGTAAACCGGGAGTGACGAGGTATTTCCCCACAAAAGAGACCAAAATATTCTCAATGAACTACAGACTGCCCAAAGGACTCACTTGTGATCATTGTGTAATCCAGTGGATTTATAACGCTGGTAATAATTGGGGAGTCTGCGCTAATGGTACAGGGGCTTTGGGCTGCGGGCCTCAAGAACAGTTCAGGGCTTGTGCTGATATCTCAATAGGATCAGACTCGAAGACTCCAAGGCCAAGGCCGGATTACGTATTGCCAAACAGGACCACGCCCGCTCCAGACAAAGAATACACAACTCCAGAACTTCCCCAAGACGAACAGAGCACGGGAAGCTCCTGGACGGGAATCATCATCGCAGTGGCTACCCTTGCCTTCGTCGTGGTGGTTATGGCTGCTGTTTACACATATTACTATCGTGGAGGCTATGGAATCAAGAACTTGCTGATGCATTCCAAGACTGCTGCTTCTCAGGAGCCTCCTGTGAGGCCTCCAAGGACCAGGAAGACTCCCAACTCCACCGTACTCGATATGAAGCCAGACGACTTGGAGCCAGGATTCCACAATGTCAAGCTCAACAACAATATGCTTTAAAAGACTGTGAATACAATGACAATGAAAATTATACATATAAAGTGGACTTTTTATACAATTTCGGATCGTGATAGATATTATTATTATACCTACAACATATATTATATAAAAAAATAGTTTGTAGTATGCAATGTACTTAATCGCAGATTTAGTTATACGTGTTAATTTTAAGGCTAATAAATTATTTGTAATTAATTTCGGTATTTTATTTTTATAAAGGCGTTAATTAAATTACACATTGACCGGCTTAAAAGCTCAGAAGAAAAGGTGACTTTTAATAATCCAGTAAAAAATATATGATCAATTATTACAACTAGGAAATTAGAGTACACCTGGATCAAGTTAATGGATCGGGATTTTATTAATTGACTTGGGATCTCCCGTAATGCTCTAGTGGTACTGCAGCATATATTATATTATTGTATCATGCTACAGTACACTAGAGCATTATGGGAGATCCCAAATCAATTAATATCATCCAGATTGATGGTCTTGATCCATGTTAACTCTTATATCCTGGAGTGCAAGGTAAATACCGAGACGATTATTAAGTCTGGCAGAGACATCGCCGAAAAATATTAAAAAAAAACAAAACTAATAAACATGCTATAATGAAGTTGTTGTGTCTAAAAAAACCTTAAAAAATACATAATATTTAAAATATCGATGGGTCATTTAATTACAAATTGACAGTATAATTTTCAAATATTTGTGTGTCTTGATTATTTTTATTTTTACCTCATAAACTTGAACATAGGTAAGCAATATAATTATACAAATGTATAAATAAATTATACAGTGAATAATATTTATATGCATGTTAAAATTATAAGGACTTAACTGTTAAATATCAAATGTAAAGTTGAGTAACAGATACAAAGGCTATCAGTTAAATATGTAAATATATATATATATATATATATATATATATATATATATTTATATATATATATTGTTTTGATCAAACAATGACGATTTAACCAAACAACAATATAATTTAAAACTACTTAGCAAAATAAGCATATTTGGAAGTAATTTCTCCAGTTTTTTTCAATTATAATAATAATAAAGAAATGCGGTATAAAATATTATTTTGTGGTCGTTTATATTTTTTGGCCATGTACATACGTCATTTAAAATGATTGGGAATAAATGTGCGGTCAATTGAAACAAGGGAAAATCCGCTGTTTTGTTAATAGTGATAAATAAAAATAATCAAATACAAGGAAGAGTTATTATTAATTGTTGAATTATTCATAAAAAAACAAGATGTATCATGAGGAATTTCACATTTTTTTAAGGTCAACGACATATCGCACGAATATTCGTAAATATTGATTAAAACATTTTAAATATATCCGGATTTATAAGTAGAGCTTTTTGAATTTACAATTTTAATAATAAAAGATGGAAGTTGAATCCCGGATTAATCAAATAATTTATTAACAAATTATTATTCAATTCAAATCTGCTAGTTTTTTTTTATATTGATTAAATAATCATTTAATTCTACGAAAGTTTTTTTTTTAAATTGTATTTATGGTATTGCACGTGGGGATTTCCGGTAATTATTACAAAAAAATATGACTTTTCCTCCAGGGCTGTCGACATTATTAATATATATATATATATATATATATATATATATATATATATATATATTTATATATATATATATATATATATATATATATTTATATATATTGTTGATCAGCTTATAGGTTATAATTTACATATTACTAAATTTTATTTGGTAATAAATTTGCTGACGACCGAGAAGTCTATCTTGTTTATTTATACCAATACTTAATTCGCAATAAATAATCGTACATAATTTAAAAGCCAAAATTGAAATTCTATACAAATTACCGGATACAAGAATGTGACGAAAAATTAGCACTCTTTTTATGAAAAAAAAAACTACTAGTGAAATTCTTTCCCACATTAATAACACACGTGCTTCTTTTATCATTAATAAATATACTGGATATCATCTCATAATCCGCATTCTTTGTAATGTAAAGTTTGGAATTCTTCCAGTAAGACATGAAAAACTTTCTTGCTGAGAGGAAAATTGATCAAATTAATAATGATTCCGACAGGAATTACTGGTTACCTCCAGACACTTGACATTGCAATAAACAAGCCATTCAGGAACCATTTGCAGAATGAATATATTGAAAACAGAATGTTGACAAATCATCGGGGTAATTTTCTAAAACCAGGCTTACAAAAACTTGTGAATTGGTTAAAAAATTAGACAAAATAACTGACGGTTGTGTTTCCAATGCACTACGAACAGGCTACTTCGACAAAAAGTATTCATTTAACGATAGCTATATTGCAACTCATGAGAGATTCGGACCAATGATTCAACGGGAAATGGATTTGGAGGAGAATTCGATAATTTATGACAATGTTCCAGAAGAAATTTATGTATTCTGTGTAAAATTATATAAACATACTTTCATTTTTGCCATCCCCCGAAACTAACTATTTTGAAACAAAAAAGAAAATAAGACAGTGTCTTATTGTCAGAAAAAGACGTTAGTAATAGTTAAGATCACCGACATACAATTAACACGTTGTTGTGTATAATAAATCCTCTCAATGAAAGCTCCTTGTGAACTTTCCTTTTCTATCGAACGTCTGGCCTTCTAATATTGGTGGTATCGAATGAATGCATTTAAATCTTGATTATGTAATTTATTTGTGACACTTAAGAGGTTACAAAATACATAATTAGCATTATGTTCAAAATTCAGATGTTATGTATAATGGCTTCCGGTTTTTTTTGTTGTGGCAACCCTGACAATGATATATTCGCCGCAAAGTTCAGTGTTGATCCAGACGCGGTGAGACGAGTAGTGTGTCTTAAATATGTGCTGATCCTCATCAGATAAGTAACCATGGAATACTCCAAGATATTATGGGTGTTCTCCTTTTGCTGCCTCTCCACCACAGTCGGACAATACGACGTCCTGTCTCCGTGTCCCAGGATCTTCCAGTATCAGAATGATGGAACCCAGTATTATGGACTCATCAGCGTTCCTAGTCCTGGACTAGGATCTGCACTGAAATTAAGCCTGAAGATGTCCATCAAGGCCAAGTTGCCATCGGTGAGAGCTTTTTATGAGGACATTAACCTCTCTATTTACAAATATTACACATAAAACAAGGGAATTCCCCGTTCATTGCATACTTTCTTTCCTCTTTCGTCGTTATTTAAAGAGATTCATAAATCACACGATGAATAAAAATAATATAACCAGACCTACTTTAAAAGCTTTGACATTTTTTATTTTATTTCATACATTATTAAATTGATGCATGAAATAAAATAGCACAACATACTCCATTAAATCAACTGCTACATAAAAAATATTTTTTTTAAATATACAAGAGCCATAAGAAGAACCAAGCCTAATTTTATTAAACAGTATGATTTACTAAAAAAAACTAGTACTAATAAAATAACAATAATTAATATATATTTTTATGCCGCGCAGTGCTCTAAAATTGTGATAAATTGAAAATTTGTTATATCACCCTCTTGGACGAGGTTTGATATATTTTCTAAACAATAAATTTTATTGATTTAGCGATTTCTACATATTTGAATAAAATTCACCTAAAGAATTATACAATTCTTTACATATACGTTTGTTTTATAAAAATATGTGAAAGCTAACTTTTGTGAAAATTGCCAAAAAAAAAATTCGCCACCAATAAATTAATTTAAAAATATTTATATTTATATTCGTATTTATCCTGTTTAATAACAACGACACACAATATTTTTAAATGCACAATACGCGGTATTTATTTATTAATTATTACCAATCATTTATAGCATTATTAATGCCATTTTTAATTGATTAAAACTCCACTCTCTATACATAAATTACTAATAAGTATTTTTCTTATTTATACACAAAACTAAATAATAAGCATTTAATTATGCAATTTTGTATATTTATATATTTTTTTAAACTGATCATCGAAAGTAAAATATTTCTCACGGTATTATTCAACTTTGGAATCGAAATACGCATGTATTTATAAATAAATAATAATTAAAATTATGCAAAACTTAATGGATAGTCACGTGGCTATATTATGAATATATTTAACTAATAATTAAATAAGTGATTAGTGAACAAATCTTGTAAAGAATGTTTAAAAAAGCGCGTCCACCGGTTATGAATTATGTATAATTATTATTTTTAGGTTGTTGCCCCGATTAGTTGCGATTCATATATTATTGAATATTTATTTTATTCATTTAATCCTAAAGCGCTGTACAGACATTAGTTAGTGCTTCTAGTATTTCCACCAATGACGGAACGAGCGCTCGTCCCTGATTGGCGCATATATTTGTTTACTGTGTTCTCATTGGCGGAGATACGACCAATGTCTGTGCCGCACTTTACAACGTTGAACTTTCTTTCAGAAATACGTCGGTCGTATTGAGCTGCTTGGGGAAAGAAGCGACCTGATTCAGAAGCTGTTAAACGGTTGGAATATTGAATATAGGATTCATTTTCCTCTACTAAATCCCATTCCTAAAGTAACCGATATTGTTTTCAACGGTATTACAATATGCAACGGACCACCAGGTAAGATTCAATTGTTTTAAAGCTAATTTTGAATATAGAATAGACGCGGCGCGTGTTCGAAGTTTGAAAAATGTGAAGTTTACTCCTAACAATTATCGCCAGCTTCAATGACATCGCTTTTGTATATTAACAATTATTTACCGATTACTAAATTAAATATCCATTTACTCATCATCTTCATTATTAAAATACATACATATAATCGAATTGCAATAAATACAAATCAAATAAACAGCGACCGTTTGCCGGAATCTTAAGGTCGTCCATTCAAATAAATATTATTTTAAGTATTTAAAAATATAAAACGTTTATTGTATCCAATTAAACTGACCCGGAACTAAAATAAGTATCGTCATTTTTATAAAGTGTCCTTGTGAATGTCGGAAAAGAAATCTGTTGAAAAATAATAACAAATTTCTTAGAATTGTACACACGTAGAAGATGGTTGAAAAATGCAAAATAATAATGAACCAGTGGCGTGTTAAACCAGCGTGAGGCCCCTGATGAATATCATTAAAGGGCCCTTTGGTTGATACATAAAAATATACTCACAAACAGTATAAATAATGATAATTCATATGTGAATAATTGAGATTCTGATGCGAAAAAAACGCAAATTTGTCATTTAATAACAACATAACTACCACCAGCCGTGATAGCTCAGGGGATAAGACGCGTGGCTACTAATACTGTGGTCATAGGTTCGAAGCCCACTCAAGTCAAGAATTTTTAAATTGATTTGATCGGTTATTACGACTGGGAGATCGGGAATAATATTAATAAAATCCCGATCGATCGTCTTGATCCAGGTTTACTCTGATTTCCTGGAATTCTTCACTTTAACAGATGCTTTACTCAAGTAAGAGTGACAAAACCATAAGCACTATCAAATAATATCCTCAGTTAATTCAAGTCCACCCTGTATAGAATAATATAAGCTCATTGTTTTGTGCTAATATACCATATTAGTTTTTATCATAATTTCTAAAAATATATTTGTGTTAATAATCCACGGCAACGAACACGTAGTATTTAGTATGCTTCCAATCTGACACTGTACTGTAAATAATAAATGTTATAATTTGTGGTCTTCTTTCAATGTGAATGTTCATTACTGCTTGATCATTTAACAAATTGTATATAAAATCATTGCAAACCATCTGTTCACCCTCGCATCCCCGGGTGCTCATTACAGAGGTGTTTACAGCGAGTGGCCAATATGTGACCAGCATCAACCTGGAGCACGTCCTCCTGACTGGAGAAAGCGGGGGCGGCAGTCCCAACTTGGGAGGCAGGCCAGGACCGGGAATCATTGATCATGATCGTCGAGAACCACCGCCCGTCCAGAACAATCAATTCGGTTTCAATCAGCAATTTGGACAACAGCCCGTAACTCAGAACCAGAACCAATTGTTTGACGTTCCAACGACCCAGTTCCGTCCCGGCAGGCCCCATAGACCCGACCCCGTATACTTTAACGAGAGACCCGCGGATAACTTTGAAGAAGTTTTCGGTAATTTCAATCGTCCTACCTACGCCCCGGATTCGGCTGAAGATTTGAACGAAGACAAACCGAACCCTGAAACATTCGCAAAGCCAAGAAGAACAACTACCACTCCAAGGCCCGTAGAATATCAGACTGCGCCCCCTCGATTTGATGTTTCACTTTCGTCTTTGAAGAACAGGTAACTTTACTATTTATTAGAGCTATATTGACAGCTATCACTGTCAAATTCAATTATTCCAGCAATCAAATTCGAGTAATCCAGCTGTCACATTAACAGTGATAGCTGTAATTCTTCACTTTGACAGATCCTTTATTTCAAAACTATAGACACTATCATGTATGTGAATACCGCTGCGAGTGAGACAATTGAGCTTAGGATTCCTAAACGTGCGTCGCCGTAAAAAATATTGTTTATAAATTAAAAATAATACATTGCTATTAGACTTTAGGAGCCATGTCCCGCCGAAATGTTATAAAGGTTATTCAAAGACACGTTGTCCCAAAATTCAAGCAAGAAATAATTTGTATAAAAAAATACACGTTCACGATAAATGACTTGATATTTTATGCATAACCATATATTTTAAGTCAATCAGAAATTAAGATGCTTTTATTAAATATATTGTATTTTTTTATACAAATTGCAACAACCCTAATTCGCTAATTAAATAATTAAAATTAATAACGACTCCCCCTTAGTTACGGCTTGTGATTCCTAGGCGTGCGTCGCCGTAAACATACACCGTAAAGACGGGAATAGAGTTACTTTGCTGTACTTTAGATCGGGTTTTTGCTAATTAGTGCCTCGCCCGAGGCTCATACGAGGCATTAAATAACAAAAAACCGATCATAAGTGTAGCTAAGTAACTCTACTATCGTATTTACGGTGTACGTTTATGGTAACGTATGCCTGGGAATCCGTTACTTTAGTGTTGCCTCTGTCAAACACATCTTCATGGTACGCCATCTTGATATTTATACATCCAGTTATTTGGCATTCTAATATCGGTGGTGTCGAATCGCGCATTAAATAAAACTGCATATTTAATTTATTATGTACATATTTAAAAAAAATAATTGTATACTCCAAAGTATATTGACCCAAAGTCGTTGTTTGATGGAAACTTTTTAAAGTTGAATTTGAAGTATTTATTCAGGATAAATTGTTGATAGTCTGGCTGGAATTCCATAATTTAAAGACAATATTTTTTGTTGTAATTTCCACAGTATTTTATTAGCATTTCGACTAGTAACATGTAGTCAGTCAGTCTCAGAGACTAGAAAAATTACAACAGACAAATTTCTTTTAAAAAAGAGCAGGATAAGTTATATATAATTAGATTCAGCACGAATCGGAGAAATAATGGTAAGGCAAAGCAGTTACAAAGCTTAGTAACGATATTAATGACGACACGTGGTATATTTTAAATATTATTAAGAAGCATTGACAAACCGGCCTAAATATTTACAATAAAATTCACATCCGCCATAAAAATCAAGATTGAGAGAATTGAGGCGCGCGAAATCAAAATCTCTTACTATCAAAATAAATATGTACATTCAACCGTCTATATCTGTAATAAAATGATGGTTCTAAATAAGATTTGAGAGCTTTTGATTCCGCAAGTGCGCTTTTACGGCGGGAAAAGCAAGATAAAACAGATAAAATGTTGTCTTTAAAATAAATAGGCCTTATAATCCGTGGTTCTGTTTAGAAATTACATCTCGTACAAATGTTTAACGTCTCAATAAAATAATATAATAATTATATCAATCTGGTGTCTCGTAAACTGTGCCAATTTTTATTTTGGATAATATGTAGTTAATCTTTAGTAATTTTCGAGACTCTAGAGCTACGTAGCTTATTATTTGAAGAAACCGAAATCTACAGTTTGACATTTCCTTTACAACCACATGAAATAAAGAGTACAGTATTTTTTTAAAATAAGACATACACATTGTTTCATCAAATATTCCTATAAATTATACAGGGTGGACTTGAATTAACTGAGAATATTTTAGGGGATGGTAAAGTATCGCAAGAATAATTGAAAAAATATATAAAATATTTTTTTTATTAATTAATAATATTAATAGTGCTTTTGGCTATTACTATTATTAATTAATAAATCAGCTGTTTCTGTGAAGTATTTTACGTGTGTATTATGTCTGTTATACGTAATTAATGTTATTCATATTTTTGTTCGCTTTTATTTGCCATACTCTACCACCCCCAAAAATATTCTCAGTTATTTCAAGTCCACCCTGTATTATGTAATTTGAAATTAAACCAATTAATTATGCAATTATTATTAGCCGAAAGAAATATGATTGCCACTATGTACGTGAACCAAACTGTGAAATTAATTTATTTAATTATCATAAAAAACATTTTTCTATACCCCTAATTCCCCTTAAGATATTCCCAATTATTAAAAATATTGCTTAAGGTGTGGAAAATCGACTACAGTGTCCGTACCATTGATTGTCGGAGGAGATGTCACACAACGAGGAGATTGGCCATGGTTGGTTGCAATATTCTCAAAACAAATCAGCGGATTGAGTTTCATATGTTCAGGATCATTAATATCGGATAGACATATAGTAACAGGTATTATATGACTAATTTAACATCATAATTAATACAATTACCTACATATTATGTTATTTTAGCTGGCCACTGTATACAGCAGAAAAACAACCGTGCCATAAAGAAATATGAATTGGTGTTGAAGATCGGTGCTTACAATCTTCAAGATTGGACCGACAGCATTGCCAAAACAACAAACGTTGAAGAAATTCGGCTCCATCCTGCTTTTGACAGTGGCTTGGTGCTGAAAGCAGATATCGCCGTGTTGCTGATCAAATCTATTGAACTCAATGAATATATATCACCCGTTTGCCTGTGGGAAGGCGATGAAAGTCTCGACAAGGTTGTTGGACAGAGAGGAATGGTTAGTATTAATAAATTTACTCTTAATTCTACTCCTCTAATTGTTTGTTAATATTAAGGCTTCCCGCACCAGCATCTTTCACTTATTTTTATTGGAGGCCGCGCTCCTTCAGTTATTAATTTCTACCTACCTTATAGAACTCATGCCATCTTAACCTAGGTCTATTGTGGCTTGATTGATAGTATTTCCGATATTATCCTAACCTAGTGTTAAAGCCCTAATAATTTGTAGTATGTCAATGCTTTTATACAATGAGTAAATCTCATTGTGCCGTCTAATTCTAAATAGTCCCGGTGCCTCCTAAACAAGACCCAATATTCACTTCATTCGAACCAAATTATATGTATATTTTAACAATATTACAGTCAAATTATAATAAAAGCCAAACTTATCTTTACATATGTACTCACCGAAATATTCAATCATAAAGAAACACTAAACACTTTCTTCTCTCACCAGCCTTATAATGCAAATTTTTTTTATTTTGGAATAAAAACTACTTTTCGTCAATTTTGGCAAAAAATGCCACATTTATGCTCTTTTCAACTAGATTTGGACTCTATTCATTGAAATAATGAACGATAAATCAACAAAAAAATCAAAGAATGAGGTTTTTCAATTATTATTAAGTGTACTATTGTAAGATATTTCTGTAAGATATTGTCCAGACATGATATTTCATAGATAATGTGCTTTTGTTACTACAATACATACCATGTGAAAAGATAAAGGTAAACTAAACAAATAGCACTTTATTTAAAACCTTTTGTTAATACCTAAGTGGATGGTTTCGAAAAATCAATTGATGTCTTCTTCAGCTTTGTTTGGATCTGCAAAAAAAATATCATACCCGATTGGGTTCAAAGGGGATAGATTTTTTTTAGCTTTTTGATCATTGAGTAGCAGATTTTTAAGAAATACATACTCGTAGTATCTGAGAGAATAATTTTCATGAAATTAATAGGCATAGAGTCTTGCACATGTATTTAGGATAATCTTTCAATTAGTTGAAATATTTATAGGGGATGTAATGTAAAAAAGTGAAAGATATATTTTTTTGTATTTTTTATATACCAAACCACACTCTTTTAAATACTATATTATACTAAAAGATGATATGTTTTTGTTTTGACATATTTATAAAAAATATTTGAAAATGGATTATGTTATGTTTGGATATTGATTGTATGTTTCAGGTTGTCGGTTGGGGAAGAGACGAGAAAGGACTTTCCGCGACTCCGGAGCCTCGACAAACACGAGTTCCCATAGTCAGTACAGACACATGCCGAGCATCAAGACAGGAGTTCTTCCATCTGACATCCGATACTACATTATGTGCAGGTATGTATTATAAAATCATTAATATTAAGTTGTAATTTAATTATATGTATTATTATAGGTGAAAGAGATGGAACCGGTCCATGCAACGGTGATTCCGGGGGAGGCATGTTCCTATACCGAAAAGGCAGATGGATGCTTCGAGGAATTGTGTCGAACAGTTTGAAAGATCCAAACGAAAACACTTGCAACCTTGACGAATATGTGATATTTACAGATGCTGCAAAATACACATCGTGGATTCGCCAAATCATGCAAGAGAACGTGTAGCGAATCCTCAAGTCATTAATTTATTAAATAGGAAAATCTCCAATAGTTCAAATATTGAAGACGTCATCAGTATTAAAAGTTAGCTATAAACTTCAATATTAAACAACCATAGTACAACTGTTTCAAATATTTTATTGGCAAAAATAAATCAAATAGAATTCAACTCATTGTAAACAAAGCATATTTTTTTTCTTAAATTAATTATATACAATCTATAAAATATCTTAACGTATGCCATGTATAAATGATATTGAATACAAAACATAAAATACTGATTTTTTCATTCATTTATTTATTCGACTAGTGTTTTAGCTACATTTAAAAAACTATGCAACAATTATCACGCACCTAATCATGACTAGAAAATAAATCACACGAATAAATTATTTCCCACTACAAAACGTTTACACAAATAATTATATGATTAAAATAAGCACACACTTAGTTGTACATATTTCACTTTGCCTATGAAATGTGATCAATATCACTTGAAATATTATTATATGTATAAATTTATTTAATTGAGATCCGACGGCATACCACAGTTTATATTGAAATTAATAATTTAAAAAAAATCACATACATCATCAACGCAGAAACAATTAATTATATTATATATATATCATCCTTTAGCTAGAACATAATTATTGTGAATCTTGTGAAGATTCCTCGAATAAAGCTAACAAAGTATAAAAATAACTATTATTATTTTACATGTACCAAGATTTGTTCGAAGGACTCTCGAGTAAAATGGAATTAAATTAAAACAATACATAATACGCGGGTGCCTTAAAGTTAAATTCAAACACCATCAAGTTTACAAAATACACATCGAAAGTACTAAAAATCCAAGCAATTTTTCCAATCATGAGAATACAGTAAATTATTCGTTGCATATACTCGAGAGTCTCTTAGTTCCGCCAGACTTAATATTTAACTTACATCTAAATTCGAGATGTTCAATCTCTCCTGCTTTCGAGTCTTGTAAATACCATCCGATTATTTGAAATTTTTTTATAAATGCAAAAACCAATTCAATAGATGAGATGCGATAATAATAAAATTTCCAAAACAGCCTGATTACTATTAATACTATTTATATTAAAGGGAATGGAAATTTCTCATCACAACAAACTAAATATTATGTAGATACAAGTTAAACTAAGAAGCTTCTTAGTTATAGAAAAAGATATCACATCCATCGTCAAGATATCGTCATATTCGATTAAATTATATAAGAATAATGGCTAAAAGACAAAAAGATTGTAGGAAATGGAAAGCGTTTATGGACATTTCATGTCGATAAATATAATAATTATACAGCTCATAATTAGTTATATCAAAAATCTAATTACCATAACCTATTAAATCACATTTTTAATGGTGTGTGTATTATGTGTTTGGTTACTCGTTTTATTTTTTATTGTATTTTTTATACTGAGGAACCTTCCACTGCTAATTTGAACTAGAAATTCCCTAAGAGTTCGTCATAGAGCAAGCACTTTGTAGTGGTGATGATTAATGATCGGAACCTTCATTCTCGGGTGATTCGTCGTACTGGGCAAACTTCAAAAATACCTGCTCCAAGGTCGTCTGACTGAAGCTGTACTCGGCAATATGTAAACTATCCTTGGCTACAAAATCAACATCACAATATATCAAGTGTCATAATAAAGTATCAACTGTCTAGGAACCTTGATTATAAAATTTAAACAAATAACATCATTAACAATACTTACATGCTTCCAACTTAGCGAAGCAACGAGCCAACGATGTGACAGATTGTTGAGGAACACTGAATACAAGCCGATCTCCAAAACTCTCGTCCAAATGCGCTTCGGGAAAGAGGTCATCCACAAATTGTCTAACCGCCATTGAAACCACGCCTGGTTCTTCGTCAACATTTTCACATTCAGTAGTGGCTCTGAAAAATAAATATATTACGATAAAATACAATTAAATCTATTCAAAATATCTTCCAAAGGTATTTAATATTAAATAATCAACATACATAATAAATTAACACAATTACATATTGTCTGCTTTATTTGTAGACTTTAATTTATGTTTATCTATAAGTATATTTATATATGATTTTTAAACCTAAATGGAGTTATGTTTATTTATTGCATTCAAATAAGCGCATGGAGATTAAAATGATGATATTTGCAAAATAACAATTTGTCCTATTTTATTCTGAACTTATATTTCCAAACTTCCGAATAAAAAATTCCCACTAGATGGGATTAAATCTAAAAATAAACTATTTTGGCGTTATGAAGTCTTCAAAGAAGAAAGTCTATTGGTTTGAACATTTTGTATTATTGAGATCATATTTTTGTTATAAGCTTAATATGTATGCAGTTCCATTTTTATTAATTTGAAAACAACTATTAAGAGTTTTTACCTAAAAAAATAATCTATTTATACTAAATGCTTACTTTGAATGATTTGATATGGAATGTCGAGGTGTTGGTTCGTGTTGATTGAGGATATCATCTTCAGCAATGCCGACTAAAGGAGTGTGAATATTAGCATCCACAACATTTTCTATAATGGCTTGATCTTCCAATAGAGATGGATTCGAAGAATCCGATTCATCTTTTTCACCGAGAGACGGACTTCCATTGGATAAAAGAGCAGCTGATTTCGGACTTCCCACTCCGACTGATGTGAGACCATCGGAAACCCTTCTATTTTTTCCGGGTGGACAGATTTTCATTTCCAGTGTATATCCGGCTCCGTATAGATTTTTGAGATGCTGGGTGGAGCCTATGCATCTAAAATTCACAAAATATTATTAAGAACCCAATTATATTATGAATAATTTTTTGGATGTTTACCGAAGTCCTCCTTTAACCATGATGCCGACTCTCGAACACAAAGCATCAGCTTCCTCCATTGAATGTGTAGTTAATATAGCACCTTTTTTACCCTTCAATAAAAACAACTCACATAATATACACCACATATATACCAATATAAATAAAGTATTTTATAATATTACTTGAAAACTAGCTAAAATGGTATCCCACAAGAAACGCTTGCTTCTCGGATCCATTCCTGTTGAAGGTTCGTCGAGAAGTACTAGACGAGGAGCCCCCAGCATTGCCATGGCAAAAGATAATTTTCTTCTTGTTCCACCGGAGCATTCATCAGCATGTTTATTTCCATGATCGACAATCTGCAGTCCATTGAGGTACAGATCAACCAATCTAAAAAGATATTTACATATAAAAATTGTTACCACTAAAACATTGTAAAATTATATACCCTCCAATCTCGCTTGAAGGAACTCCTCTTATTGCCGCATAACACTCGAGATGTTCTCGAACAGTTATATTTTTCCAGAGAGCATCATGTTGAGGACAATATCCGAGCATTTGGAATGCTTCATTACTTGATACTGATACATTGTAACCACCGAGAACAACCTGAATAAAATATTGTGTAAAAAATAATGTTCTAATTAAAAATAATTTAACAATGTTTTGACTAACAGTTCCATTAGTGGGAGTTTCTTCAGCTGTAACTATTTTCAATGTAGTTGTTTTCCCCGCTCCATTATGCCCTAACAAACCAAATACTTCTCCGCCGTCAACAGCTAAAGATAAGGAAGCAACGGCCACTTGTTTTCCATTACTGGATGTATTGCTTTCTTCATCGCCTTCACTATCGTTTCTTTTACGGCATCCAGACTTACAACAGGATGAAGATTTCTTGTATTCTTTTCTAAGATTCTATAATTAGGTAATGTGTTATCAAATATTCAAGTTTTTTTTTATTTGTTTTAAATTTTATTCTTACATAGACCATGAGTACTGGAGGCTGCGGCGGAGGCGACTTGAGAAACCCTGCAACCCTGTGTCTCTCCTTACGTACATCATTATCCTCATGATCAGCGACTTCACTTCTATCTCCACCCAATTCAGCATCTTCACTCTCATCATTAGACACTTGCCGCTTCTAAAATAATTTATACAAATAAAATCACATATTAATTTCAAATAAAATATCACAAAATTTACCTTTTTACGATTTGCAAAGAAAATATCACTAATCTTAGCACCAGCTTTCAAAGCATCTACTACTCGAAGCAATATGCACCACAGGGGTATATGAAGAATAGAGCCGGCCGCTAGCACCATTATTTCTTTAGTACCGTAATCTAACAAGGACAGTGATACACAGGATGCATTCAAACGGCACATCAAATGTACTCTGTATAGAATATAAATATTAATATAGTAATAAATAATGTATTAAAATAATGTGTATTTACCTGTCTACGTAATAAATGAGGGCATATGGAATGTACATAGTATTTACCAGAGAGCAGATAACATGTAAGCAGAATGGTAATGAGCCACCTATAAAAAAATACATTCATATAAATTTATATCGATATAGAGTATTTCGATAAATTATATTTGAATATTAACCTAATCGGAACATATCCAGCATGGCGATAGGCACAAACGGAATAAAACCAACCCATGTAGCAATGTTGGGTAATATACTTTGCGCTGAATCCATTCTGTCAAATATATATGACAGGGTTGTGGAAAACAATATAGATGCTGGGCAATATAAGAACAGTAAGCCTGAAAGCGTCACCAAAGCAGGCCACTCTCGGAGAGACGGGATATCATTTAATATTATCTGTTTAAAATGATACATTAAATAATACAAATATCCAAAAACAATTCAAATTAACGGCAAAATATTAAACTTACAAGTATAATAAGGGCGATAGTTATGAATAGCATTATTCCTGCCAACACAATGAAGTAGGACGCAAAATAGATACTCAAAGATAATCCATTCACCCGAAGCTGATTTTTCGCCTTGATCTAACATGAATTTGATTTATTTATATATATATTTCATCAGAATAAAGGAGAATAAAATAAAACTAACCTCTCGATCGTAGACCATATCCACAGCCAAACTGACCGGCACTAAAACGAAGATCATACCCATGAAAATGGAGCAAGATAATATTCCAATATCGAATTCTTCTGGTTGTGCTGTCTGCTGGAGAGGATGCGAAGATACCACAATCGGTTTGAAATTTTCCGAATAGCCTCTATCAAACATCGATACTCTAAAAATAATATAATTGAATATATTGTATAAATAGCTATTTAAAAAAAATAACAATACCTGAATAAAACATTGCTCAGTATATTTATGATCACTGGTAAACTGTGAGTGTAAGAATCATTGTACATAGCAACCAATTCTGTTTCAAATGTAGAAATGGAGTTCACATTGAAAGCGCCCATATTGGGAAAGATATTCAAGAGTCCGCGGTAACTTCCGTCGTAGTTGGTATCTATGGGACCAGCTCCGAACTTCCCCATGATTTCGGCCAACTTCTGAATGCTTTGATCACCACTCTGGTGTATCGCGAAAGAGCTCATATTGTTGTAAGTTTTCCCGTCTAACACTAACGGATGCATTTTAAGGAAAGACACCTCCCGGGATTTCACATACAAACCGAATGCAGCGAAGACTAAAGAAAAAAAATACAACATATATTAATTGTCATAATAAAAATAATTAAATAATATCTACAGACCTATTGGTAATATAATGAGCATGTAAAGTTTGTAAGGATCTCTTATCATACGAATTATCCGCAGCCAAACTAAAGCCCTGTACGTCTGTAATGCATTTGGTCTCACTTTCATACGGTCAATGTACTGGCTTAAATCTGGAGGTGGACTGACACAAGGAGATTCATCTCCTGACACCTTAAATAAAATAAATAATTACTTTTGCAAGAAAATTATAAGATGCATTTATCAGAATAATTAATCAAAACATGGATTTTTAGTCACATAATAAATGGAAATACTATATTTTTTTTAACAAATATCAATAAATTCTACCTTGACATGCTCGATGCCATGATTAGTGGTGTGAAGTGCAACACCCGTTGTATGTACAGCATTATTTCCTTGCGGTATCGGCAAAGCATGAGTGAAATGATTTTCTGTCGGATGATTGGGATGAAGGGAGAAGTTGTCTTTGTCATGTAGTTCCTGATAGCTAGGACTCTTGCTCTGTAATGACAATGATCTTGATAATGCCCTAGCTCGCACCAATTTTCTAGAAAGTCCATCCACAGGACCACCCGATTCCTCTTCGTCTCCTTCCAAATGAAGGAACACTTCCTCCAATGTTGTCATAGATATACCATAACTGCATATACCTATAAAAATAATAATTAATATCAAATTGCATAAATAATTTATGATTTATTACCTAGTCGATTCGCTTTGGTATTTATTTCCTCTTCGATTGCATTGAAGAGAGATGCAAATTGATGAACAGCATTGTGCGGTAAAATATATGAGAGCTCTCTACCGTGTCTGCGAGCCTTTTCAGCTCTGGCTACTTTTGAAGTTACCAAACGTGTAATTTGATGCTCACGACAGACACCTACAAAAAATGAATGAATAGATTTAACTAGGTCATTTACAAATATCTCGATCTTATTCATCAATTCACCATCCAAAACAAGTGTTAAGTGATAGCCAATCCCAAATTTATTTTTAAGGAAGAATGATGTTCCCGCACAACGTAACTTTCCCTTCGAAATAACAGCTTTACGATCACCCAAAATATCAGCCTCATCCATGAAGTGAGTTGTCAATAGAAGAACCTTTCCTGTACGTATTCTCTGTAGTATTCGCCACATATGTCTTCTAGATATCGGGTCCACTCCCGCAGTAGGCTCGTCTAAGATTATAATCTAAAAAAAATAGTGTATAATTATAATAAATCTCTAAACTCTTTAAAATTGTTGATAAGTCAAACCTTTGGATCTCCAATAATTGCAATAGCGACACTTAATTTTCGCTTTTGGCCACCGGACAGATGTCTTGACATTTTATTTGCTTGATCCGTTAAAGATACTTCTTGTAATGCTCTTGCTACTTCTTTTTCCAAACGTCTTCTGGGTATGCCCTGAAAATTATCATTGAAAATCATATAAAAAAAAATGTTAAAAAAAATTATATACTCACTCTCACGGCAGCAAAAAACATTAAATGTTCTTTGACGGTCAATAGATCAAATAATATATCATGCTGAGGACAAACTCCTGTCATTCTTCGAATCTCGCTCATGTCTTCAGGATCACTATAGAAAATGTACATTGTAAATAATATACAAATGGTCATTATTAAAGTGATGTTAGATTTAATACTAACGTAACATCTAATCCGTAAACATAAACAGTCCCCGAGGTCGGCGCTGTTAGTCCAGTAATTATATTAAAAAGAGTTGATTTTCCCGCTCCGTTATGACCAAGAATGGCAGTTATTTGTCCTTCATAAATACTCAAATCTATTCCATCGACTGCTTTAACTTCAGCCTTTCTACAACTTCTAAAGCTTTTGTGAAGAGATACTATTCTTATTGCTTCTTTGTCTCTCAGCTCTCTGGAAAAAAAGTTGCACATTAATTATGATTATTATATTAACTATAAGCAACATTTTCACGTACTTGGGAACTGGTTCAATATCTTTGTTAAATTGATTATTGATAGATTCACCATTAGTGTTTGTATGATGTAAATTCATCATTGATTTATGTTTTGAACCGCACCAAAATGAAGGCAACAAACAAAACCATGGCTTTTTCTTCACACCATATTCACCTGAAATCGAATGATTTGTAATTTAAGCTATGAAAAATATAGAGCATTTTTAATTACTTGGTAAAACGCAGTCTAAATAATAGGCCAAAAATCCATAAAGTACTGTATCAAATGCCATCATAATAAGAGATCCTCCAAATGGAATTCCTGGTCCGTTCCAGATATTGTCCCATGTGACACCTTCTCCGGCCATATCGAGTAATAACGCCTGGAAGAATTATTATAGTGTGTCATTTTTGTCCATTAAATTATTAATAAATTACTTACTTTATCCATAGCCAAGGCAAAGCCGCTTGAACTTATGAGTGAAACAAACCAAAAGGCGATAGAATCCGCATTCGATACAAATACTTGAATAAAGTACAACATGCTCATAATGTTTACGGCAAAATTACCAAGAATCCCAGCAGTCTGGTGAAATAAAAATATATTTTCATAGATATTTGGCGCAGATTAATTAATGATAATATATTTTGACAGAACTTACTCGAGCTTTATCAAAGAACGGTGTCATCAAAAAGCCAAACATTATAATAGTAAAACCAAATAGTAAAATAAGAAGGAAAATCAGTACATAAGAGGAATGTTGAAATACCTAAAAAAATGCAATGGTTTAAAACTTTTGTGTAAATACATTCACTATAATTATTTGTATTCATTCCTACTTACTTTTAATGTAAATAATAACACAGTACACACTAAAGAAAGCACAATCACGAAACCTGAGTAAAGAATAAACCATGAAGCCCTAAAATAAAAAGTTATTTATTTATTGTGTACCGACAATTCATTTTCAATGTAACTTACCAATAGACAGAATCCTTAAGTCCCATTATTCTCATGCCTTCTCTTATTTTGCATTCTTTTTCGCCAACTACCAGCATTAAAAGATATGTAATAAACTGTGACAACGTCATGACCATATAAATTGGAATCACTATACGAAATGCCACAATCCAGTTGGCCGTGTAGGCCGACTTAGGAAACATTTCCAAACTTATTTTGGGCAATGATAAATCTTGAACACCACTATCTAACTAAAAAGTTACAAACCAAAATGAATATTATATTCATTGATTAAATTGCCTCCGAGACTTACTCTAATTTTGGTAAAATCAATAAGAGTTTGAAGAGCCACAAATCCAGAGTAAAAGTATTGATTAACGGGGCACATATCTTTGGTATGAATCGGTAACACCCCCGCTGTCCAATGAATGTTGACTTCTCTACACATAGCTGGTGAGGACCATAATGATCTGGTCGAAGGAGCAGCTTCCACCGATGGATTTGTTCTTATTGAATATCTGAAATATATTTTTATATAAGTACAACAATATAATGAGTGAATTTAAAAAAATACATACTTCATCTGTTGATCAGAAGCCATTGGGTTTGATTGAAAGATGACAGCCATCGGCATATCGTTTGGATTACTCCAATATTCAGTGAGCAGTTGTTCTTGTGTTTGAAACGGTATCCACGACACGGGTTGCATATTTGGATATGTCAACAGCTGCCGATTTATTTCTTCCAAAAATTGCTAAAACAAAACAACAATCAGAGATTTTAAACATTTTATTTTAAATTAATCAATTAAGTTACTTACCAATGTATCGTTGTTGGTTGGTACGACTGCAATTCTCTGAGGTTGCTTTAAAAAATGTTCGAAAAGCTTGGCTTCACCTCTCGGTTCTGAGATCTCGGGGAAGTTTGGATTTGGTACCATAATTTTCATAACTATCAATACACCTAAAGAGTAGAGTGGCACTAGAATTTCCTGAAAACAATTATAAAACACACATATCAAAATATCGGTGAATCAATCAGTGGGAAAGACATTCAAGTGATTTACATAATAACTTGTGGGATGTGTGGAATAAATCCAATATTGGATAATTCTTCAAAGGTATTAAATTCTAACTGAAGCCAAAAAAATGATGGCGAACGTGTCACCGCATGCACACGTTTAATGTTGAAATTAATTACATAAATTGATGCAGAGATATCAAATATCAAACACGCAATTTAAATTACATATATATTGTCAAATAACCTTCTTCAAAAACAGACTTTAGTTTTTATAATTACATTAAGAGATCCTACAATTTTTAGAGGGTAATTGGATCAATTGAGCTCGGCACTTGTGAAATTAGTTTACCAATTTAGCCACCGACTCATTTAATAATCAAAATAACCTTTAATATGCATAAATTATCATGGAAATGAGTGTCTTGTGTATTAATCAGACAGATCAAATATTCGATATGACATTTTCCACATTTTATGCCGATTTTTTCACACACCTTTTCAAAAACAATATAAGGATTTCAATTTTAGGATATTAACTCTTACTAAGTATGAAAAAACCCAGCCTAAACAATGATAAATTACAATACAATTTATCATAATCATCATCATCTCAAGCACTCCAGTTCAGTGATGAACTAAGGCTTCCCGTACCAGCAATTTCCAATAAATTCTATAAGAAGTTGCATTCCTCCAGTTATTAATACCCAAACTCCTAACTACCTTATAGAACTCGTCCCCCCATCTTAGCCTAGGTCTACCCTGCCTTCTCTTACCCTCTGGTTTGCTGGATAGTATTTTCACGTGACCACCCAACCTAGTGTTAAAGCCCCAATGAACTTATATCTATAGAAATGTCATGCGTATTGTTTTCATACATTAGAACATGGCACTACTACATGCACATATTATACATATACTTCACAAATACGCGGGCTGTGACCACATTATACCTAAAATCGGACACTTGAGAGCAATAACAATTTTCTTACAAAATATCCAAAATGTTTATTTAAATCTGTACATATTCTTTTAAATTATGTACGACGTGTCATCGTTAACCAGCGTAATAGCTCAAGAGATAAGACGCGTGGCTACAAATACTCTGGTCATGGGTTCAAATCCCGCTCGTAATAATATTGCGATCGATCGTCTTGATCCAGGTTTACTCTTATACCCTGTATTTTAAGGTAAATACTGATTATTAAGTCGGTGACCTGTGTAACTAGTAATAGTTAAGATCACCGACAGATAATTAATTAACACGTTGTTTTGTTTAAATAAATAAATTATTTGTCCTTGAATATATAGAGCAACTTTTAATGACCATATTGAAAGACGGTGTAATGCATACATATAAACATTAGATATCGCACTGCATATAAATAATTCGTGTAAACCCGTGTATTGTTGCACTCTTCTCTCCTATTCGATAAAGGCATAAGTGTGTCTCCCTCACTCAACACACAGTGACCCCTGAGAGTGGTTGTGACAATATATTGATTAAAACGCAATGTTAAAGAAGTAGTGTTTGGTAAAAAGTGAGGCTAGATGTATTTGAGTGTATGTTTGAGTCCATATGACATGTAGTAACAATGCATTTACCCATTTTACTGTGAAATATAACTGAAGATATGAAGAGACATGTTTACAGTATAATGTTTGCCAGGCAACTGATATTTTGACCACTTGAACTAACCACGCCTTTAGCCACTCATGCGATATCTTATGTTTATATCTATGATTATTAAATTACTAACAACACATTTATTAAAAAAAACATTAGGCTAAGCAGATCGTAAGCTTCATAAACTAGTCTCTTATATATATATATATATATATATATATATATATATATATATATATATATATATATATATATATATATATATATATATACTTGCCATATATATATATATATATATATATATACATATATACTCAGAACTGGTGCTTATATATATATATATATATATATATATACACTCAAATTTCACTGACATGAAATAATGGTAGATGAATGCGTTGGGCTATTTTATATGATGTGACAAATTAATGTCAATTTTTTTTTCATACGTTTCAATTGAATTGTTTCAATGGAATTGTTTCAATGTTTGCCAGGTAACTGATGTTTTTGGCTACTTGATCTACTTGAATTAAGCACGCATTTAGCAACTCGTGCCACATCTTATGTTTATATATATGGTGTAATGTTATTAGAAAGATCAACAAGTGACAGATAAACAGTAGAGTATATTTACCGCTATAGTCTTCCTGGTATCCCTTTTCTTGAGGTAGATGTTCCTGATGAGCATGGCGCGCAGCTGGGATCCGTAGATGGCCTTAGGAGCCCCTCGTTCAGCAGCCATGTTTGTTATAATGATAGACAGATGATCTTGTGTAGATTAATATAAATATTTAGGCCTGACCACTGTCAGTGAGTCAACCACAGTTGCCCCGCATCACTGATAACTGCGGGGTGGCCGCCACTGTCAAGTGCCTCCTGAAACCATGAAAATACACACATATATAAACTTTATACTATGAATTGGTAACTAGACATTAATTAGATATACGCTGGGTGAGTGTGGCGATAATAAATGGAGTGAATGTGTTATTTTTTAGGGTGTGTCTTCAATGATCGCGTGATTCAATGTCGACCCACTGATTATGATAAAAGCTCTTTCTGCCCCCGTCACATCGGAAACTTTACATTTCGAATAGATTTATATTATTCTTATCTGTAATATAAAAATAAATGTGTCTATCCTTGTTATTTAATATATCGTGACGCCTTCCCTATTGACGGGAGTCCCTTTATAAGGGGCTGGCAAGGCCATATTTAGCCTTTACTGGAGAATATAGTAGAGATGGTTTCCCAGGCCACCACACAGCAATGAGTACTTAAGATCTAGTTTGCTAAGCTAGATCTACCAAGTGACTTCACTCACGAATCCGTTACACTACCCACTGAGCCACAAGGCGGCTCTTCCTTGTTATTTACGCCTCTGAAACATTTTTTAAAGAAGCACCACCACAAAACAATAAATCCCGCTCTAGTCATTTAATCGATTATTACGACTGGAAGATCGGGAATAATATTAATAAAATCCCGATCGTTCGTCTTGATTGAAAATTGATTTGTTATAAAATATAGTTGTTTTATAATCAGCGTAATAGCTCAGGGGATAACGTACGCGGATACAAATACTACTATAGTCATGGGTTCAAATCTCTCTCAAATAAAAAAATTATATTAAAGTGTATTAAAGCGAAATAATTCTAACTAAACTATAATAATATAACAGTAGAGACGGGTTCGAATCCAGCCAAAGATGATTGGTTTATCGAGGTGAATTCATTTTTTTTTTCAGTTTTATTTTGATTTAATACACTATGTGTAAGATCTTTTCAAATGATTTCAAAAAAAATATATGAAATTTAAAGAAAATGGTCGGTTATTACGACTGGGAGATCGGGAAAAATATTAATAAAATCTCAATCGATCGCCTTGATCCAGGTTTACTCTGATTTCCTGTAATGTAAGGTAATTATTAAGTCGGTGAGTTTTGTAACTAGTAATAGTTAAGATCACCGACAAACAATTAATTAACACGTTGTTGTGTATAAAAAAACAAATTTTTAAAAACCCCTCTGGGCGTATATAAAATAAGATAAAAAACATTGTATGATTTTTCTTAGATTTTCAACTACGGTGTAGTCTCGATAATCCGACATTTCAGTAGTCCGACACATCCAATAATCTGACACTTTTTCAATAACAATTATTTCTAGTACTGATATCAGAGGTGCCTCTTCGAATTATTGAAAGATCGAAAATATTTGACAATCTAATAAATCATTTAAGAACACAGACCACAATAAAGGTTTTTTTCATATAAATACATTTGGTGTAGTTTCGATAATCCGACACGTTTTCATCATTTTCCTCCTCCTACGCCACACAATCGCTAATATCGGAACAATTAAATATTACATCATTTGAAAAAAAAACAGACAACAATTAAGGATTTTTTTCATATAAATACATATTGTGTAGTTTCGATAATCCGACATTTTTCTATAGAGGCGCCTAGAAGTGCATAAACCCCCTCCCACGCCACGTAATCGCTAATATCGAAAAATATTCGACAATACATATGCACAAAATAAAAAAAATTCCCTTCTATCATTTTAGTATTTTACCTTTTAGTACTTCGATAATCCGACAGTTGATAGTCTCAAATGTGTCGGACTATCGAGACTATACTGTACATATCTAATATTTTTTAGCAGGAGCTATAAATATCACGGTCATGAGTTTGTGTTGAAAAATAAAATGAATTCGGAATATTCGGTGTGATCTTTATTAAAAATACGATTTATATTGAATCTTTCAATTCTTTATTTACAGGATTTCAACCAAAAATAATTAATTGGCCAATCATACATAGAATTATTTAATATTGGAGGTGACCCAAATTAAACTGAACCAAAAATAGATGATAATGTCAAATTTATCGATCCATATTATTTAAATGGATAATATACACGAGTAAATATATATATATATATATATATATATATATATATATATATATACATACATACATATATATATATATATATATATATATATTTGAATTGAAAATACGTACAATTTTATTACATAAAGTGAACAGCACGAAAGTGAATTGTGATATTGCCTAAGGGTGGAGACAATTCCGATATTTGCTTCAGTATTTTGAAAAGGCGCTTCAGGCATTATGAAATTTCCTGAAAACGTACCTATTTGCGTCGCTCTTCAAACTGTGAAACACTACAAAAATATTCAATTACATTAAATATTAGTTATTTATATAATAACGACCAGTAATCGCCAATAAAACGTATCGGATTTTACGTATCATTCAAATATTTTATTCAAAACAATAATAAATGCTAATATTTTTAAAGCACTTTACTTACTGATAATGTCCATTTTTTTAATTTAAATTAAAATTATATGAGCCAATATGATAAAAACATTTTTAATATTTAATTCTATGTTGAATTTCTCCAGTTAGGTTTAAACTGTTTAAACCCATTTGAATAATAGTAACTATGCGTTAAAAAAACAATAGCTAAGTGTCTTTATGGATTTTAATTAAGCTAATTGGGATAAAACCATACATTTGACCTTCTATATAAAAAACAGTAGATGTTGTTATTATATTGAAGACTGCCCTTAATATAAGAAAATATTTGCGTAGTACTTACTTAGATGGTTCAAAATATTATTTTAAAATGGGCAATTTTAATTTAAACCCACACTTAATGGGGATTAATTTAATGAAATACTATATAATATATATTTTTTTAATAATCGGTAGATATTATTATATAAAGTTGTGCAGTGGCGACGCATAGTCTGTGTTGTGGACTTGCGGCATTCCCCCTTAATATATATCGTACCATACCAACCAACTTAGAAAATATCCCGTGTATCCCAAACAATATTAATAAAACAACACGTGAACTGCATCAATAAAATCTCTACAATGTGTTAAAACAATACCTATACAATGTTTCAATAATGTGTATAGCAAGTAAAAAATATCACACTTACTCAGCATGCGAGATTACTCACAAAACGCCGTAAAAACTATCATGTTACTATATTACTAATCACATCCATTTGCAGTTAGTTAGTTCACCCCTGCGCGTGATATTTACTGGACACATTCATGAAACAAATCGCCTGCCCAGCGTGTAATATCGTAAGTGAATTGAACATTGCACGTATGAAACGGCAAAAAATGTTGATTTTCAATCATTATTTAACATATTAAGTGGGACTTTTTCGAAATAGTAAAATAGTCCTATTTGACCGGCCACTAATGTAGATTCATCTATTATCTATAAAACATTTCATGTCTCTGTCAATAGAAGGTATTTAAACTATTGTATTTTATAAATAATACTTAAACCGAGTGACACGTGATAGGCAGTGTTACCAGATTGAATATATGGCTCAGTTCCATAAAGACTTCAGAGATCACAGAATTCTTTTGCACTTACGATATTATACGCTGGAGCAGGCGAAATTATAGAAGAACATATTTAATTAAAAATGCCAAGCTTCCAAATTCGAATAAAATCGAGTACAAGGAGAAAAACAAATGTCTTTTATTACAACTTAAGAGAATCCGTTACAACCAGAGATGTGCTAAGGTCAAACGAATATTATACAACTGTCTTTCTTAAATATATATACTCAAATATTCGTTTGAGTTTAGCACATCTCTGGTTACAAGCGATATTGGAAACAAAATGTAAAATTTGATAGCTTTTGATTCTGAATGCCTCACTTTTTATTATTAATCAAAATTTCCATGCAGAGATTTTAAACTATACTTAATAAATATCGACCATCAGATTAGACACATCTTTTTGATAATTTTACTATAAAATTAAATTTCTACTTAATGACGAAATTTATTTATCTGGTCGAAAAGCCTCAAACGAATAAAATTTGTCATTTAAATATTGTTCATTATTTAATAAAAAAAAATAATCTTATAATATCGATATTACAGTGTGTTAAAACAATACATAATATATACATTATGGACTTGAACTAACTGAGAATAATTTTGGGAGTATTGTAAGAATAAGTAATAATATATTTAAATCTATGGAGTTTGGGCATGTTTGTTGGAATTAGCTGTTTCTGTGAAGTATATTATTAATATTTTTAATTAACAGTAAAAAGTGAGTCTCAGTGAGTGCTGTATAGAAATGATCGATAAATCAATTATGTATTGTAAGTTGCGAAAATTATCCTTAATGTATTTCACCGAAGGAATATACATTACAGGAATTCCACCAAGACGTCAACATAATAAAAAATATACACTAACCTATAAGAAGGGTTCTAATATTATATCATATATGAAAATCAAAATAATAAATCGTCCAAGTTTTATAAATTCAGACTTTGGCAGCATTTAACAATGCCACAAGCCAAACATGGCCAACTCTTACATTGATTATAATAAAAGCATGAGAAGCCTTGAAAATATTCTTAACGTTAATAAAAAAAAAAGTCTTATTGATAATTTTCCAATATGATGACTTTACACACACACACACACACACACACACATATATATATATATATATATATATATATATATATATATATATATATTATTTAATTTTTATCACGCGTAAAGAAATTCATAATTTTTAATTCATTCACCAACGTTAGGAATTTAAATAGTTTTGATTAATTTCCGCATCCACATTATTTATTATTATACTAGAATAATTTTAATTGAATTTTTCAATTTGGTAATGTGTTTTGATGTTCTGCTTGGTTTTTTAATAGGACGGTAATAAGTTGTTTATTTCTTCATACAGAAAATGTTTGCATTTTCAAAGCAAATTATAATTAAAATAATTTAATACGATTTTCACACGATGAAAACACTATAAAATATTTAAAAAGCGAGTCACCCAATAAATACTATTTTATGAGAATTGTCATTTATTATGCATTAAATAATATCTGTAATATTATTTTTAAATTAATTTAATATTATTATCATTAAAACACCCATTTCGAGATTTTTAATATGTATTAATTGTAGTAAAATAATTATATAACATATTATTCTTCCATCTGGTAACACCGATGGTTGAGGGATTCTTACAGATATACATATAACATACACAAACGTTCAACAATTATAGATATAATTTTTAATATCTTGGGGTGATTAAAAGCAGGAAGGGAATATATATATATATATATATATATATATATATATATATATATATATATATATATATATATATATATATATATATATATACTTCCTGCAGTATTTGCGACAGATGGTGACTAACGTGACTCAACACCGAGGTGATTGTAATTAATAAAAATAATTAAAAGTATGAAACACAGTTGTATTTCAAAGTCATAACATCAACAATAAATCCCCATATAAATATACAAATTTTTAATTGAAAATAATGTGAGTATTCACCATAGTTCGGATTTTTATTTAATTAGTAAATTGTATGATTGTATTTAAAGTCTAGGATATTGAGACACAGCTTACTTGTTGTATTGTTTTATTTGAATTCTCTGTATTTACATACATTTTTTTTTATATTCATGCGAAAAATTAGAATGTTGAATGTAATAGAATGATATAATGTAATAAAATTATAACCCGTGCAGTGTCCAGTGCTCCAAGGCACCCTAACTCTGGTAATGACACGACAATATTTATAAAATCATTAATTTTAATGTCTGTAAAGCAATTGATATATACCGCGAAAGACACTGATTGTTCACTACTAGATCATCATCATCATTTGGATTGTTTGTAACCACATATACGAGTTCCGGACAAAATAAATAATCCTAAAAAAACGTTGCATTTACTTTAATTTTGTGATATTGTTATACAGGGTGGACTTAAATTAACTGAGAATATTTCAAGGGGTAAAAAATATTCAATATTGAAAAATATTTTTTTATGTTTAATACAAAACATTAATTACGTATTTAACAGACACAATACACAGGCGAAATTGACTACTGAGTACTTCACAGAAACAGCTGATTCTAATATAGTGGCCCAAACTCGGTTCCAAAAGCACAATTAATATTTTAAATTTTTTATTAAAAAATAAAATTATTCATATTTTTTCGCTTATATTTGCGATACTCAACCATCCCCTAAAATATTCTCAGTTATTTCAAGTCCACCCTGTATAATACAGTGTGACCAATCAAGGCCTTTGGACATGTCTCAAGTGTGACATTTGCCCTATAATAATATATAGGGTGGACTTGGAAGAATAAGTGAAAAAAAAATATTAAATATTTTTTTATTACTAATTACTAATTGAAAAATATTTAATAGTACTTTTCGAATCGAGTTTGTGCCACCATATTGGAATCAGCTGTTTCTGTAAAGTACTAAGTGACTGTCGTGTATGTATTGTCACTGCTTGTCTGTTAAATACGCCGTGAATCAGAAATTAATTTATTTTTAAAATAATTTTTAAATATTATTATATTTTTTTAAATATCCTACCACCCCCCAAAATATTCTCGGTTAAAACAATTACACAATTAATAATGTAATATTCTTTCGCTAAAAATGTAATTAAATTCCATCCTGTACACATTAGCGAATTTCATATCGGTAATAATTTGGCAAGAAATCATTCCATTGAAATATTTAATGGACCCCAACGAATCTGGATAATATATTTTATCAGCCACGATAATCGATAGCCTAAGTGAAAATTAAAGAGGCGTTAAATAGAGGCGTGGCTTAAAACAAATATGATGCTTTGAGAATCACTTTGAGTGCCAAATGCACTTTGCGATGGACCAAAATAATTTCATTCGTCACTTTAATTATATCCACAAGCGAACAATCCTGGATCCAGAACCCTTATCTATCCCAATAAAAATATCTTAAATTAATAACAATAATAACGTTGATAGTTGTGATTTTAATGTACTTGATAAAAAGAGCTTATCTTATCTTATCACGACTAAAAACTAAACATTTAAATCTATTCGCACAGTAAGCATGTACAATATTATTTGCATTTGTTTATTTTTGACAAGAAAGCCGTTTTCACAAATGAAAAGACAAAGTAATCATAATAAAATAATTTAAAAAAATAAAACCGATATACAACCTGTCCTTGGTTGAACTTCAAATAAATTAAAGGCGAACATGTAATTCCAATACGATCATTTAAAAAATATACTAAAAGAGGCCTACGATTTATTTTGTATTAAAAAAAGTATATTAATAATAATAAAATAATTTATTTTGATAGTTTGAGAATCTTCGGTTATTATAATGAGTGAATATATGATGTCATCATAGAATAACAAAAACAAAATTCATTTTCAAGCTCAAGTTCAAAGAATACACAATAACAATTATGTTGTCATAACGCCTAAGGTCGCTGACCGTATTTGCATCAACAACAATTAATTGTAAACACTATGTTGTCATAATGTCTCAGGGCGCTGACCATTTGTGCCGTTTGTGTTATGTTCTTGTTTACGTAATATTGTTGTTTCATGAATCCTATGACGTATGCTTATAATAATGCAAATTCAAATCAGGCGGTCAATTTTAAAAATAATAATTAAATAATAATAAAATAAAATTTTAAGTTTATTTAAAAAAAAAACATTTTACGGATTATATTATCCGCCCTTAGAATAGAATGTGTAGGTACGTAGCAGCAAAGCTACCAGTCTTTGTAGACCAAATGTCAAACTTTCGATACTCGATTCACATTATAACTCGAATTGAAATTTAACAAATAAAACATTCTAGGTATACTTTGATTTCCTGGATTGTAGAGTGAAATAGGTACGAATTACATTGGTAAGAGTCACTTGTAATTAATAGTCACATTTTTATATGTAGTAAATAATTTTTTATATTAAGAAGGTGACTAAAGCTCGGCAGTACACGTATAGACAAATTAATTTATAAAAAAAATGAAAATGTCTCAATAATCGGTAATCATATTAAATTTACTTCCGCCCCCTAATTCGGGTTTTTAGTTATTTATCATACTGTTGAATTAACTAATTAAATATTTTTGATGGGCTCAGAATCAAAAGCTACGCATTTTTTTTTCTTCAAATAATGTTTATAACGGATTCTCTTAAACCTGAGTTGTAATAATTGACTATCAAAAATTAAGATGTAATAAAATTATGATTCAAAGAAGACGTACGTTTTCTGCTTCTGAGCCCCAGAATTTATTAAAAACCCTTATTATATATTATATACGGTCAATAATATATATATATATATATATATATATATATATATATATATATATATATATATATATATATATTTATATATATATATATTAAATAATATCTGTAATATTATTTTTAAATAAATTTAATATTATTATCATTAAAATACCCATTTCGAGATTTTTAATTTGTATTAATTGATGTAAAATAATTATATAACATATTATTCTTCCATCTGGTAGCACCGATGGTTGAGGGATTCTTACAGATATACATATAACATACACAAACGTTCAACAATTATAGATATAATTTTTAATATCTTCTAGGGTGATTAAAAGCAGGAAGGGAATATATATATATATATATATATATATATATATATATATATATATATATATATATATATATATTTTTTTTTATTATAATAAAAACACACATGTCCGACACAGTCTTTTGAAGAATTTAGCAGATAGAAGACGTATGAAACATAAAAATAATCAATAGCAATCAACGAGCGTCCATAGTGGTGACATTTCAGCGCGCATTGTTCGCACAAAAGGCTATTTAGGTAGAAAATGTCTACATTTTCCATACATTGTGTACATTGATATTTATAGGTGCGGCGAGAAATTTCCTCTAAATGTCTCGCCCTTGACCCACTTGGCTCGGGATATTTTTTTTCGCCCTGTTGTATTCGTAAAGATAATATAAAACCAACATCGGCTTATACGTGACCAAGTTCAGGATCGTAAAAGTGCGTCTCATCAATCTTTTTCAACGAGGACTGCCACTTCAGATAAATGCCTCTACTCAATTATTTACATTCACCTTCTTCACTTATTTCATAAAATTATTCACGGAAGATACACAATAATTAATAAGCTAACAAATAAAGAAGAACACACCTTGATTTTACTTAACCCAGTGCTTTGGTTTATAAACATAATCCAAATGAATGCTAATTTTTAACACACGCTTTTGTTATTTTATTGGCATTATTCCAAATTTAAAATTAAAATGATTTATTAATAATTAAACGCAATTCCAATGCAGTTGTTATGATTTTTATATTTTTTTTTTAGAAATGTAATTGATAAAATAAATATCGTAATAGCCAAACCTAATCCAAGTGGGTGTAATGAATTGTTTTGACGTAATCGAGCACTGCAACAATTTTCTTTATTATTTGATAATTGTATTATTTTATTTCACACACAAACCCTTATTTATTTATCATCAAATAATATATTTATGCGACAAAATATGTGCTTTATGTGGAATAGTGCTTTTGGGATCGAGTCTAGGGCCACCATCTTGGAATCAGCTGTTCCTATGCAGTGCTGTCGCGTGTGTATTGTGTCTGTTAAATACGTAATTAATATCTTTAATTATTTTTTGAATATTCTCAATTAATTCAAATCCACACTGTATGTTTACAGTTTTATTTTATTTATTTTGTTACACGCCTCGCAAAAAACCGCAGGGAATAATAATATTTTTTTTTATATTATGCATAAAATATATCCACAATCCGTTTTAATGAATTAAAAAAAAGTATGACAAATTACTAATGACACACCTCCTTTTAGAAGTGTGTTTTTATTTAAAAAAAATATTATTTTATATAAAAGAAAGATAGAATAGGATTTTATTAATATTAAAGCCGAACAAATTAATTATATACAGGTATGTATATATTTTTTGACTTGTCACCTGAGCTATTATTACCAAAGATCGGCAAAGAGGGTGAAAAAACAGGTTTTCAATTGCTCACAATTATAAAGCACTGCGCGGCTTACATTTTTATTATATTTCTTTATAGTTTGTACCGCAAAAATAATTATTTAAATCGTTGCAGAGCTCGAATACGTCAATACAATTCATCACACGCATTTGGACTAGGTTTGCCTATTCCGATATTTATTTTATTTTCATATACAGATAAAAATCATAATAATTCATATTGGGATTGAATTTAATTATTAATAAATCAAATCATCTTCATTTCAAATTTGGAAAATAGGCAATAAAATAACAAAAGCGTGTATAAAAAATAGCATTTATTTAGATCATGTTTATATTGTTTTAAATTGATCAAAAAGGTCAAAATAATAAAACTATGAAATATATTCAATCGTTGAAGGGCGTCCATAGTGACAAGTTTTCAGATACGAATCAAATTATTTAGATTATGTAAATATTTAGACACTGACTAAAATATTTAATGGCTGCTTCAAATTAAGTCAATTTAGTTTACACGAAACATTAGCAATGACAGCGAATCGAGCATGACGTAAAATTACGACTTTGACCTACATTAATAATTATTATTTAAAACAACCATTTAGACGAAAACAATACATTGCCTAAAAGGCGAATAAAATCAAGAAAAAATATCGGAGGTGTAAGAAATTTATGAACTTTAGAGTCTTGGAAATAGTTGACATTGTTGGCATTTATTCTGAAATACCACTTCAGAAAAACGATTGATATTTTTTATTATTACTAATAATATTTTTAAAATTTCAAGCGTCCAATGTTGTATATTTATTATTATATTGATATGTTCAAGTTTTATTACATACAGTGGACTTTCAATCAATAAAAATGTTTACCTATAGGGTTGTTAAAAAAAATTATACATATATATATATAATTTTATGGTTTGAGTAAATAAATAAAACTGCCAATTTAACTACCTGCATCGATATCATTGATAGATTAGCAAGCCATACAACTGGATGTATAAATATCAAGATGCCGTACTAAGTAGACGAGTATGAATGAGACAATTACTTAATTGTCTTTGTCAAACTCATCTGCTTGGTCCGCCATCTTGAGATTTAAACATTTGTTTTGTATGGCCTGCATGTAAGTTAAATAGTTTTACTGAGCTGAAAAAACCGATGTACAATTTATGATTTTATAACAATAAATCGATGTTTTATTAATAAAAAAAATGATAAATTTACGAGAAAGATACAAAAACAAATATTTGTATTATATAAATTATAATATTTTGATGCAAATATAAAATTTGGCTTTCTTATAACGTACGAATTTATTATTAATATGCAATATTAGCTTTAATTGTAAAAAGACTTTGACATTATTATATATGTAATAAATAAAATTAGGTTACAATTGGTTAAGAGTATAAGTACATTTTTAAATTGACTTTTTGTTGTTCAAAATAAGATATAATAATAGAGTTTGGTAGTGTTGGTGTACACGCATACGCACCACACGCTTCTCTCATCACACTGTGCTTTTCACACATTTATCTTCATCCTATTTATTTGTTTAAATATATTGCAGAGGATTTCTGGAAATGACAACGTATATATTATCATAAAGGTCCATTGTGATACTTGAGAATATTTAAACAAGCACGTCTAATTAATCACATGCTTTGACGCATACTATAGAAATTTAGACAATATATTAAATATTTAAAATATATTGTTATAAAGTTAAACATTATATACAATGATCATTGATCCAGAACTAATGTGTTTGACCGTCTAATGGATATGGACGTAAACTAACGAGTCCATCGTAAAACACAACTACAATTTATCCAACTCAATTACTTTTTATATCACGTAATTTTAGGTTAATATATATAACTTAAGGTTACGTATTTTACGGCCCTCGATGAATAGCAATCAAACAGTTAATTATGAACGATGAATAGCGACAAAATCCAATTCCGACGACAAAATAAATATTTATACATACAAACAGAAAGTGTACGTATATCTAATAATAATAAATTTGAAATTGCGACGTTTTTCCACGAAGTGATGTTTAATTTACAATATTTTAATATCACTCCTTGTTTTTTATGTTTGTAAACATTAGACAAATAATAAATAAATAATGAAATGGGATTAATATTTGATATTATTTAAATAATTTACTATATTTTAAGGGGTTAAGTGATGTATTCCCAGGCATACGTCACCGTAAATACGATAGTAGAGTTACTTAGCTACACTTATGAAAACAATTAGAAGGAAAGTATTTTTGGCTGACAGTAAATGAGCACTGAAATATATTTTTCATTATTTTTACGGCTACAATTTTAATTTAGTATTTAAAAATCCGCACACGAGTCAAGGGGCGTCGTTAATTAACTGTGAGTTAATCTCAAATAAATATAGCACGACAATTCTCACTAGCGCGTGTTCACTTTATTACCATTAATTAGTTAATTGAGAATCTAAAAAATAATACACAGACGTATAATAAATAAATAAGATTTACCTTATTACAGAGTATTTCATATACATCTGAAGCGTATTATTTACAAACGGTATATAATAATAAAAAATATATTAGCGTATCGTGAAAAATTATAGTTGAGACGTTTAGAATAAAAATAAATATTTAATGGTAAAAAACGTGAATTTTAAAATGCACTAACAGCGTAATAACTCATGGGGTTCAAATTAGCTAAAATCGTTTTTTTTAAATAAATTTGATCGTTTATTATGACTGGAAGATCGGGAATAATTAATAAAACCCTAATCGATAGTCTTGATCCAGGTTTAATCTGATTTCCTGTATTGTAAGGTAAATACTGATTATTAAGTAGTATATAATTAGTAATAATGACATTAATAAAGGCCATCATTAGTTACACGGCAATACTATAATAATATATAAATTATAATATCAACATTATATTGATATTGATTTTCACTTATTTAGAATTGACATCTATTACACTAAACAATAAATATTGATTTCTTTATTGTACGCGAGAATAAAAAAATACATCATATTTTTTACGATTGTAAATAAATGTACCTTCAACTTGATTCTTAGTACACAATTTTTTTTTTAAATATTAATATGAGTGAGGTAAACAATTTTTTCACAATTCTGAAATATCATATAAAAAAACAATACATAGTTATTATATATAATCGATGATTCAATGACATAAATTATTGAATCGAAAATGTGAGAAATGAATGATGTATTTAATTTGATAATGCATTACATTTTCATACTTCATTTTTAAAATCAAAAATTTCTTCTAATCGATAAAAAAAAACACTTTAAATCAAAAATGAAATCAAAACTCAAAGATAAACGTCCTATTAAAAAAACCAAGCAGAACATAAAAAAACATTAACAAATTGAAAATTTCAATTACAATTACCCTAGTAATATATACAATTGTCTTAGTGTGTGTATGTTATATGTCTGTATGTCTGTGCGGATCCATCAATCAACCATCAGTGTTACCAGATGGAAGAATAATATTTAATTATAACAATTATTACATATCTAAAATCACGAAACGGTTATTTTAATGATGATAATATTTAATTGATTTCAAAATATTCAATAATAAATGACAATTCTAAAAAAAACTGTATTTATCGGGAAACTCGCTTTCTAAATATTGTGATGAGTGTTGTCATCATATGAAAACCGTATAAAATTATTTTATTAATAATATTAATAAAAAAAATCAAACTTCTTTCGAATGAAAAAACAAACAACTTATTATCTTCGTATTAAAAACAATTCAGAGCATTTAAAAATATTAAACAAATATAAAATATTTTTAGATGTATTTAATTTGATAATGCATAACAATCCCACATTTTTATACTTCATTTTTAAAATCAAAAATTTCTTCTAATCGATAAAAAAAAACACCTTAAAACAAAAATGAAATCAAAACTCAAAGATAAACGTCCTATTAAAAAACCAGGCAGGACATAAAAAAACAAACAAAATTAAAAACAAAATTAATAAATTGGAAATCTTTAATGGATAATGAAAATATTGCGGGAAAATCAATGTTGTTTGTGAATTACGAGAGCGGTTGTCGGAAGTTCAGACGCAATATGCATTACGACATTTACGTAATCTGGATGGGCGGTGCTAAAGTGTGTCTTCGGGGTGGAGTCTCCTCGCTAATGTGAGTGTGTCCGGTGTACTGATAGTTATAATACAAGGTTATAATTACTGGTGTGGTTCATGCCGGAGATAGAAGCTGTTGAATATTGCAGCGCTGGCCGGAGTACAGTGCGGTCACGGTGAGGTCAGTAGAGGCTTTTAACTAACGTTATAATGTGTGTTAGTGTCACTGAGCGGGGCACACCGACGCGGATGTTGAGGGCGCGACGGCTGCTGGTCAACTGAACACTGAAAGGGTGCCGCTTTACAGGACGCATGCGCACCCCTTCCTGCTTCACCCCCTCCGTCTCCGTTCTCCGTCGCGACGCTCCACAATGCAGCTTTTCAAACATAGAACGCAATTTTCCGAGAAGCCGCGGCGACTTCCGGCTTGCTAAATTGCGGGAACATTTTAAATATTATTATACAACATGTCTTTTATTCAACTTAAAATAATTAAATATTAGGAATTGTCCATTAAATGCAACACAACCACACCTTCATTAATGGTCCAAATCGGCAACTTTTCAATTGTGCTTGAGAATCTTGCGTATTTACTTGCGTATTTATTATTATAAGCATACGTCATAGAATTCATGAAACAACAATAGTACGTAAACAAGAACATAACCTCAAACGGCAACTTGAGACATTATGACAACATAGTGTTTACAATTTATTGTTGTTGATGCAAATACGGTCAGTGAACTTATGTATGGCGCTATGATAACATAGTTGTTATTGTTTATTCCATTGAACTTGACCTTGAAAATGAATTTTGTTTTTGTTATTCTATGATGACATCATTATAATAACCTAAGATTCACAAACTGTCATAATAAACTATTTTATTATTCTTTTTTTTATACGAGCCCCTTTTAGTATATTTTTTAATGATCGTATTGGAATAACATATTTGCCTTTAATTTATTTGAAGTTCAACAATGATTAATTATCAACAACAATATTTGAAGGCACCAACAGAAAATTTTCCTGGAGGGGGAAAAATAATTTACGACGTAATTTTGTGTATTTTGGTCTATTTTTATTTAATTTATCAATCCAGGGGTGGAAGACCCCCTATCATAAATAAGAGGTAGAATTAGAATGTCCTTAAAAGTCAAAACTGAGTGCAGTTTTTGTTATTTTGAGCAACAAATAAATAGCCAGCATCAAAATACATGGCATTATAAACCAACTGTCAAGTGTTACTTATTATGATATTCAGATTTAAAAAAACGTCATAATTAATAAATTAATTTCTTCATAGATAAAATTCGTGGTTTTAGAAAAATGATAACGTTTTATAACGTTTATGATAAATTACGCATTGTCGAGCCTTTTTCCATCCAACTTCGAAAGGATGTCATTATTTTTCTGTTTCCGTTTTTCTCATCCTTGCGAAATGAAATCTTGTATGTACTTATTCACAATAATTAATATCCTATATAGAAATAACTGTTTCAATTACCTATTTTTAATAGATATTCTTTAATGTGGCTCTGTAGAATTTAATAACATATACTGTGAGTTGCACGAATATGATAATAAATACTCATCTCTCGGAAAGAGTTATTAGAACGAAGTGCATTGTATTCAATTAAGATGAACTAAACTAATAACTTAAAACATGTTATTATCTTACTGAATGCGTATGTACCTACATAATATACATTAGGACACAAGGTACGACAAATTTTGAGAATCCACACATTTTTTAACAATTATTGTAGTATAAAATGTTATTTTTATACTTTAATTCGCCCATTGAAACCATATAGACAATTATTATGGAAATTTGTATGATCAATGAAAATTTCCTTGCTTTTATATGAATGAAAAGTGCAGTCCAATTATAGTTACGTTCTCAGATATTTCAAACGATAGTGTGTTATAATTACTTTGTAGGATTTAAAAATAATAAAATACGACTTACGAACAATAAAAAGTAAAAATGTCGTAGAATGAATACATATATGATATGAAATACATAGCTGTATATGGCAGCACCGTGACGCATTGACAGCTGGTGGAAAGTTCTAGGTCCGTGTAGCGCGCTGCCGAAGTAGAACTTCCTCGCCTCCTCAAGACTCCATCCTCCATCCTCCATACTTCATAGTCCAGGTCTTCTCCAATCCTAGTCAACATGTCAGAACACAGTCAGCCAGGTTCAGGGCCGCCATCTTCGCAGTCTCGTCATCCTCGGCCCCGTCGCCGTCTAGACGACTCAGACCAAGAAAAGTTCGAACGCTCTCCTCCAGAAAGACTTCCATCCACTCTGCAGGTATTACTCTATCATCATCATCTGCATCACTTGACTCTCACCAAGTATACAAGTTATGCAAAGTTTGCTCTTCGAAGTTTACCCATGTCCTTGACCTTAAATCGACAACAAATCCAAATGAATAAATACTACTAGGAGAATGCTGTTTAATTGTTAACTTCGTATGAGTAATCACCTACATCTAAACTTACACAATATAATCATAATACTACTGCTAGAAAAATGTTTCATTAAATACTTCACCTTTATGACTCCTAGCCAATTCTTATTGTTAAGTGTGTTACAGAGACCCAACATTTTTTATTGTAAAAATACATTGTTTTCAGGGACTCTTAAGATACGTCGCCGAGGCAAACAGAGTTGCAAGTTCCTATGAAACCATCGATCTCCCACCGATGAGTCAAGAGGTATAATTAAATCAGAATAAACAAGCTTACTAGAGACTTACGTAAATTTTTTGTAAATGTTTGTAGAGAAAAGAATTTTTGGAAGGAGCGATTAATTCACTCACTGTAGATATCACCGCCGAAATAACCAAGAGCATTAAAATCTTAAGTGATACGAATCAAATTTCCACAATATTCTGTGATTCACAAGTCCCTAAGGAAGTTTCCTCAGCATTCCACTTGTTACTCGATGCCACAAGTAACATTGATACTGCCATAGGTAAATTTATTTATTTATCAAATAAGTATGTGAGCAATGTATAATTTCATGGAAAAAATTAATGAATTATAATTTTTTATAGCAAATAATTAATATTAAACTTATTATTTTAGGTTTCTGGAAGATGAACGGTTTCTCTATCTTTCCTGTTTGCTTTGGCTGTGAAAATAATACAGTAAGAGAGTTGAGCTATCAACTCATAGCAGAGTTATGTCAAAATAATCCATTCTGCCAATCGATGGTGCTTGAAAATGATTTTCTTCGAACCCTCATCTCAATGCTCAAAATAGAAACCGATGAAAGAGTTCTCCAATCAGCACTGTATGCCACTTCTTGTATCGTTAGAGAATACAATCCAGCCATCCAAGCATTCTTAAAAGAAGGTGGCTATTTATCACTAGCCCACTGTATCACCCAACCGTTCTTAAAAATTAAAAACAAAACTGCATTTTTAATTGCAATCATCTACCCTCAACATCCCGCAAAGAGTGAGTTTTTAATACACATTGACTTTTTTAATATTGACTGTGTTATTAATTAATTTGAACTTTTAAGAGGAAGAAACCGTCGTTATGGTGAAAAATATGGCATTGGCCATGAAGAATTCAACCGTTGATGAACATCCCCGTCAAGTCGTCAACGGACTACATTCTATCCTTACATCCGCCGATTCGGAACTCATGAGACTATGTTTCCATCCTGACGTTGATCTTAAGAATTCATGTGATTTATATCTTAAATTTGCCCAACAAGACGTCGACGCCAACTTTGAAGAAATATACTTCTGCGAGAGCATCTTGAACATCATCAACAAACACACGAAGGAATCAAATATGCCCAGTAACAATAACCCCGATAAAAGCCTATCTGTTGACAGATAAATCAATAAAGCATTTAATAATAGTACATAAATAAGTTGTATGTAAAATAATAATAAAAACATTTCAATCAATTAATTCCTGATTATTCCTTTTAAAATATATATTTATTATTTATTAAGAATGTCTTTGATATTTTTATATGTACACTGTACATGTTCTTAGAGTAAATAATAATATTGATAAATAAAGCAAGATGCAGGTAATTGGGATTTAATTGTATGAAATAGTTTTTGTGTAAAAAGTACATGTTTATTAAAAAATTTGTTTTATAAATAATAAAGATTTTCAATTACATAATTAATAAGTATTTATCAGTGATTTTCTATGACGAAAATCAATTTTCGAGCGAGAAAAGCAGACATTTGAGATCAACAGTTGAAAAATATACACAATTCTGTGAAAGTATAGTAGTCAACAAAATGTCGTGAGTCTTGACATTTTCTCACGAATTAATACAATATTTTTAAATACAAAAGATGCGTTTTTCCGTGAAGTGATATTTATTTCAAAAAAGCTTTATTGATGATGACTATACATACTGTGTAACATTGAATAAAATATTTTACATCTTTGCATGCAAATCGCGCCTGCGCAGTTCTCGCTGCCATCGATGATTTAGTTTCTCAAACCGTGGGAATGATATTAAAATATTTATATTATAAAAATATAGGTACATTCGTTAGCGCTAATAAGAATTCTAGACAAGATGGCGGAACAAGCAGATGTGTCTGATTGAGAAAATTTGTGTTGCCTCTGTATACTCATATGCTTGATCCGACAACTTAATATTTATCATCGACTTCTCTGGCATTCTAATATCTTAGATATCTATGTCTAATATTAGTGGTGTCAATACATTACCATTTATTGTCATAATCAACTATCGATACAGAAAAAACGTTATTATTTGTCGTCCATCCATATTGTTCAGCTGCCAATCATGTTTTTTATTTTATATTTGTAAGAGAGATATTAATATTTAAACAATTGATAAACGTAGGTAATAAAAAATGTATTTATTAAACTTTTACAATGAATAAGATACTTAAATAAAGTACATAATTGTTTTTTTTTACAATATTTTATTTAATTTATATGAATTATCTTCTAACGCCTAGAAAATATCAACAATCAATATGTTTCGACGCGTTAATAATATCAGACTATAAAGAGGATTTATTCAGAAGGAGAACAGCAATAAAAGTATACCTTATTTTGTGAATGTGTAGATAAATTTTAGACATAATAGCGAGATTATACGTTACTGCCGATAAGAATTCCAGACAACTGGATGCATAAATATCAAGATGGCTGATAAAGTAGATGAGTCTGAGTGAGACAGTTAGAGTTGCATCTGTTGTTTTTGTATATTAAAAAGATAAAAATAGAGTGCAATAATAATTAAAGAATCAATGCTGGTAACATAAAATGCAAAAATAAATAAATGTATAAATAATACATTTTTAAACTGAATATATTATTTCATTTCACAAATGTTGAGAAGCTCAAGTCTAGAAGCTCTCCTGTCAGAGGGAAAATAGCGCCGCGGCGCTTTTCTACCGTCTCCTCAATTTCGGTTGATTTCCAATGGAAATATCGCAATTTCCACAATTTACAATTAAAAACAAGCATGTTGAAACGATAATTCGTATTTAAAATAATCGACAAGATGGAGAATTCGGCCTAAAATATGCGCGCGCGTGTGTGAATCTGTGAACAACGATAAAAGACAAAACGAGATCAGCTCCGGATTAGATAATGATAAATATAATAATGTATTCTTTTAAAATGTATTAAAAAACATGCATCGCCAGAATATCATCAAGAGCTGCAAACAAGCTGTAAGGTAAAATATTTTATTATTATATTTAATAAATTAAAATTGTGTCGACCAAATCGATATTTTTTCTTAAACGCACGTATTAAAAAAATATGTCCTTGCGTGACTTGGTTATGTGGTGAAATTAATTATATTCATAAAATATACGGGCCAAACAAGCACTTTATCTACGATCTCAATATATGAACTAAGTATATTATTTGATTGTGTCACCTTTACAAATTGTAATCCCCTTAAATTGGGCATTTGTGAGGCTTCTGTCTTTATTGTTGGGCGATATCTAATCTGTTTTGATTCTAGGTCAAAATAAATCCAACATTATTCCATTGTCTCGTTATAATAACAAATTGATTCGAAGAATCCACACAATAAACAATCATTGTTTTACAGATGAAACTGTGCAGTTTTCATATATTACTGTTGTCATGTAGTTGGGCAAAGATCGGTTTTTTTATTGAATTTAATCGAAAAATAGCTTGTTATTGTTTGGGTACTAAGCAGAATAAAGGATATTTATAGATATTAATCGAGTGAATAAGATAAGAACCAATTTTTACACATTTTTCTTAATCATTAATGCTTAATAATAACATTTATTTCATCAATATAAAATGACCTAATTTTAATTGTATTAATACAAACCCAAATACAAACCCAATAGTATTCTTATACATAATTTTAAAAGACGACAGGGCACTTAATTTATAATTATTAATAGTACAATTTTATTTGATTTTTTTATCCATATAAATATGTATACTATTTAATATTTCATAAACTAGAGAAAAATTTGTTTGATTTGTGATGATTTAAAAAAAATTGTTTTAAGTCTGCTTCTTTCAGTTTGAATCAGTTTTTTAGGCCGTATTCAATATAATAAGAGTGTGTGCGTGCGGTGCGTATGCGTATACACCAATATGTACTACCAATCTCTAATCTATCCGTACACAAACGATCATAACACACTGTTATATTAAAAACTAGCCTAATAGTGTAAAGAGAGTGTGTGCATGCGATGCGTATGTGTGTACACCAAAGCTCCAGTCTATTCGTACACACGCTACTCACTAAACATGCTATTTATATTGTTTGTGTATTTATTTATTCGTGTAAGGCTTTTTTTGACATGTTTGTTAAATAAAATGATTGATGGCAATTATTTGAAGAATGAATTTGGGTTAAATTTAAAAATAATTTTAAATAAAAAAGGCAGTCGTTGCATACAATTTGTATTATTTGACAAATAAATTTGTCCGTCTATAGATTAATCTGTTTTTTGCTGCGTCCCTATAAAGAACTTATTTTAATAATTGTAATGAAGGAGATACAGGTGTGTTTATAATTAAATAATATTGAAGGTGATCCATCATCATCATCATCATACATTATCGGTGTAATGTTACGATCTATCGATTCGTATTGCGTGCCATTAGACTATGTAGGCTGTTTTGTCGATGACGGGGGAGGGGTGTTCGTATCCCGGGGGTGGCTTTGGGAACAATCAGTTTCACCTCAACAACCCTCAAGACGGGGTCGTTATAAATATTCCACAACAATACCTTATTTACATTCATTCACAAGTAAGACATTTTTATATTTATTCATCCATACAAAATTCGTAAAAAAATATAACCTATTATTTGATTTCAATTTTCCAGCTCGTTAATTTATTTACGTGTACGTTGTTGACGTGAAATTAAAAACTCGATTCTTACATTGCACGAATCATACAAATTTCAACCAACGTATCCTTACTAACTAAACGTAAACGGATAAGGCGCGTTGCTACAAATACTGTGGTCGTGGGTTTAAATCCCGCTGTTGATCGGATATTACGACTGGGAGATCGGGAATAATATTCATCCAACTAAATATCCTTCAAAGGGACTTCTAAGCCGACTTAATCAATAAATGAATACAGATTTTAGAGAATTTTCATTAAAATCCAATACCGAAACTTTATTACCGTATATACTCCTTCTTTTGGACGACTTCAAGTGCTTTTTATAAAACGGAAAACCTGAACGTTTTGCACCAGACTATAATTTCATACGTTGTGAACACACGATCTATTTTTTTAAATGTTTTCAAAATGACCAGCGTTATAGCTCAAGGGATAAGATGCTACTGTGATCTTAACTAGTAATAGTCACCAACAATTAATTAACACGTTGTATATTAAAAAAATATATATAAAAAGCATCTTGGGTCGTATATTAATAAATAAATGAAAATGTAGTGAGAGTGAGTCGTGTGTGTACGAATAGACTTACATACACAATCTAGCACGACTAAAGTATGGGATTCCTAGACGTACGTCGCCGTAAACGTACACTGTAAAGACGCTAATAGAGTTACTGTACTTTTGATCGGTTTTTTTGTTAATTAGTGCCTCGCCCGAGGCTCAGACGAAGCATTAACTAACAAAAACCCGATCATAAGTTCATATTTACGGTGACGTATACCTGGGAATACATTACTTAACTCTTATTACACTATTTTCTTAAATGACCGATTAATTTGGCTTGATTTCAGGGTAAATTCGTCGCTCAAAATGTATTCACAAGATGGATGATGGATTGGACAGTGTTTCGCTATTTCCCTGATTGCAATAATGGGCATGTCAAAATGTCGGATGCTGGCATTGGCCATATTGCTGGTCGTCTACCTTGGAGCAGCTTTCTTGCTGTCTTCTGTGGCACTTCACGAACCAAGACCAGGCACACAAAATGGAAGGGTAACTTAACTTAACTGTCAAACACACTTTATGATCAAACCATAGAAATAAATAATTCGTGCAATTTCGTGTAAACCCGTATTCGATAAAGGCATACGTGTGTCTCCCTCACTCAACACATTTCTAGTGACCACTGAGAGTGGTTGTGACAATACTTATATTGTAAACATGTTAAAGAAGTAGTGTTTGGTAAAAAGTGAGGCTAGATGTATTTGAGTGTATGTTTGAGTCCATATGACATGTAGTAACAATACATTTACCCCTTTTACTGTGAAATATAACTGAAGATATAAAGAGAGATGTTTACAGTATAATGTTTGCCAGGTAACTCATGTTTTTGACCACTTGATCCACTTGAACTAACCACGCATTTAGCGACTCGTGCGATATCTTATGTGTTTTTACTAATATTGTACATTATATTAAGATCTCAGAAGGCCGAGGCGGCGGAATAGGCACCAGACTCGGTTCGAATCCCGCAATGGCGAGCAGGGGGAAGAGAATCAGACCTCAGTGGTGTAGTTCCCTGCGCTATTTAGAGCCGCCGATGAAAGATCCCATCGCACTCGTGTCATTCCCGGGAAGTGGCAACACTTGGTTCAGATACCTGCTGCAGCAAGCCTCGGGATTCTTCACAGGCTCCGTGTATAAGGATTTTGGATTGATGAAGAATGGCTTTCCGGCCGAGGCCATCACCAATGGATCCGTTCTGGTTGTGAAAACACACGAATGGGGTTACACTGCCAGTACGCCATTTCACAAAGCAATCCTATTGATAAGAAGTCCAGAAAAAGCAATTCAAGTAAGACTAAACATATTAAGTGCCGGTTTCTTCAACCCGTGTTAAATCATGTGCTACGTGGCAATAGATTGTACGAATCTCGTGTTATATACAAATATTCCGTTTCTTGAAAAGATACTAAAGCTATAGCCGAGCAGATGTTTGTAATGCAAGCATTCAAGAGAACTTGTATACAGGCGACTCGAGCCGAAGCGACGAAACTGGTATGGAGGGGGAAATATAGCACGAGCTTGGATTTGACAGTTGGTAGCACGAGCTATATCTTGAAAAAAAAACGCATTTGGCGCATAAATCGCCGAGTGACACGAGCTCGAGATTTAACACGCGTTGAAGAAACCGGCCCTAAATAACCACTCAACCACCTAAGTCAATGAAAATATATTGCGTTTCTTCGGCTTTCTTCACAGACTGAGACGCCCGTATTTAATACAGTATTAGTGAGCCGTGCTAGAGCTGATATTATGGGTGCGTATACCCACCGCACGCACATACTATTATATTAATTACGACCGTGTAATTCCATTATACAGTAAAGACAAAAAAGTATTCAAACCGTCACCACCGTTATTATAATATGCCCGACAAATCACACGGCACAGATGAGTTTGACAGAGGCTAGACCAATCAGACGCGGTTGGTTTACCTTCTGGACCAATCATCTTTAAAGAAATGTCCACCATCTTGATATTTATACACACAGTTGTGAGGCCTCCATATCGGTGGTGTTGTTCAAGCTGAATGTCGCACATTTTTTTAAATCATAATTAATTTGTCTTAAAGTATAGTTTATTTATACAACGTGTTTTTAATTGAACTTCAAATATTTGAAATGGGCTTTCATATAATGCCACTACTCCTAATAAGTGCCAACAGGTTTGGTTTAGGTTGGAAGATGTTAGTCATTAAAAATAGCTTTTAGTTTGAAAGTAATCATTAAATTAATTCATTTTCATGAGTATTATATAAACATATATAATATTACGAAAATAGGTTTGATTTAATTTTGTTAGCTGCACTTGAAGACAGACAAACCGCGTCTCTCCTAACTAAAAAATATCAAATACAGTTTATTTATTGCGTTCAAATGAGTGCATATTTGCTGAATAACAATTTATCCATTTTTTTCTGGACTTATAATAGAACATTTGTAAATAATTTTGTAAAAATAAAATATTTTGGAATTATGCAGTCTGCAAAAAAAGCCAACTATTTGTAAGAAAGGGTAAGCTATATTTTTTAAATCAAATATTTCACAATACATACCCAAGAACTGCTGCAAAAATAAGCTTTTGTACATAATATTAATTTTTAATACTTGTATTTAAATTTCCAGGCTGAATTCAATCGTCAGAGTGGAGGACATGTAGGATTTGCATCTGCAGATAAATATAGAAGAGCCAGAGGAAGATGTGAGTGAAAAAAATCTACAAAACCATTCAAATACCAATCATTTTTTTAAATTTCAGTCTGGCAAAAATTTGTAGCTGAAAAAATTGTTTCATGGAGGTTGACAAATTTAAACTGGCTGCTCAATTTCACAAAACCAGTTCACATAGTAATGTACGATGACTTGATTAATGATGTAGAAAATACACTGAGGAAAACCCTCAATTTCCTCGATTTCAAAATAAATGAGGTATGCATTTTATAAGCGACTTAAAAAACGGTCGATATAATAATTGATTTTCAGGAGCTTCTTAAGTGCGCTGTGGAGAGAAAAGAAGGAATCTACAAGCGGAAGAATAAGAAGCTCAATTTTGATCCCTTCACTCCGAACATGCGACACGCCTTCGATTTGGAACAGGAGAAAGTCTTCGAAGTAATCCGTAATCATCAAAACTCAAATTCCCACACATCGACAGCCCTCAGATAGCACAATATTGAGATTCCCAAATTATAAAATAAGCAACGATTGTATCCGTTATTGAAAACTAAGCCATATCAAGTAATAACACATATGCAGCCACAATAATAATTTAAGTGACAATTCTGACCAATTGAATTTAAAATGTGTCAAAAAGGTAATTAAAAAAGTGTCGGAGTCTAGTAGCAATTTAATTAATTGTAAGCACGTATGAATAAATTGTCTCATTCCATTAATTTTTTTACATCGAGCAGTCGGACTACTCATAATTTGTAAATATTAAATATAATCGGAAGCTTTTTCTCATTACTCGGGTGTAAAATATTGTGCTTAAATACATGGCCTATTTCATATTTACAATATATCGAATATGGACTGATCTGTTTTGCGCTTCCTTCCAATCTATTGCAATATGTCTATTTAAAAACCATTCTTGTTGATAATAAGATGTTATTTTTTTATAATCAACCGTTTTCTTTTAATAAATGTTGTGATAAACTGTCGTTATATAAATATTAACTCTGTATTGATAATGAATAAAACTTTTACAATGTCTTCTTATATACACAAATCTCACTTCGACTGTAGATTTTAATATTCAAACGAGATAAAAAGAAACAAAAAATAAATATTACGATAAACAATCGCCTGCTTTTATTTGACTAAACGAAATGAAAGACTTTTTATAAAATAAGTAATTTATTGACTATATATTCAACGTCAGTTTAAAATACATTGGAATAAATTGAAAAAGCTTCATGATAAAAATTCTATAATCTATTGTATTATTTTTTTTTACTTAACCACTATTTTGAAAATAAAATAAAGGAGACGTTGATTGCACGGAAAATTGCAATTCATTTTTTTTTGTTATATAAAATAAGTATTTGTGCAGCTAATTAATTACGTATACATATTAACAAAAAAAAAAAAAAAAAACAATGCAGATCTGATCAGACTTAATAGTAAAACACAAATGTGACGATAACAATTTAAAAAATACAATTTTTATAATTATTCTTTTGGCTTTGATCACGCGAAACGAATGATATTTACGATTAGTCCTTTTGTTATAAAAATAAAAAAAACTTAGTCGCTAATGCAATACAAAGAGAGAGAAAGATAATACTAAAATATTGTTCATAAATGCAGTACAAATGGAATTAAATATTCTAAGTACATCATTGTTCGATCGAAGTTTCATGTTTGAATATAAAAATGATGACTTTTAAAAGTATCATAATAAAGGATATGATTTACATACTGTTGAAATTGAGCACCTCCTCTTTTGGGCACCACGTCGGATTGAACCAAAACTACTTCTATTGATATTCTACGATTATTACTTGAACCGAGATGGCGTTGCGTACTCAGAGCAAGTGCTCCGAGTAGATGGCCACCTCCAGTGTGTTGGTGCTGGTTTGTTGGGGGCACATGCAGGAGATGGCCCGCCAGTAAGACGAGGAGGTGTTCTCGGACTCGGCTAATCACGCCTGTCCTTGCTGTTTCTGGATAGTTATCTGACGTTGCATCTGTTCCAGCATTTCTTGCATGCGACGGAGCTCGGCTTCCTTCTCTTTCAATGCCGTATCACTATCTACGCTGTCCACAGACCTATACAAAAAATATTACATTCAGTGTTAAAATAGGACAACATATAAATGAGTCGAATGCTTAAATATTTCATGAGTCAATCAGATGGATTATATAAATTTGTCATTAATATTTCGCAGAAAACATATACATATAAAAGCATTAATTACTTATAATATTAAAGACCAAAAGATACAGCCGCCATGTGGCTCAGTGATTAGTGTAACGGATTTGTGAGTGAAAACTCCTGGGTTTGATCCCCGGCGCCGGCAAAAAAAGTAGAGAACTAAATCTGAAGGACTCATTGCTGTGTGGTGGCCTGGGAAACCACCCTAAAAGCCACGGTGGCCTGGCCAACCCCTTACAAAGGGACTCCCGTCAATAGGGAACACGTCACAATATTTATTTGAAGACAAAAATAACAGATTTTATTCCTTGCTCCTTAACAAAATATTAAAAATGGCAACACAAATGCATGCGTAAAATACTTTCGTTAGTTTTTTGTCAATTTATTCACTTACAAAACCATTATTCACTCTTTTTAGTTCTATCAACGATTAATTGCCACATTTAGTTTAATGGTATATATATTATTATTCTATTTTGATCACTATTCTCAGTTGAAATTTCCCACTGGTACATTTACCCTATACACCCAATACTGATTCATTTTTAATTTCGATAAAATCTAACATTGATAAAATAATAAGAATTAAAAAATCCTTACGCATTTCTCTTTGGTATCGGAGTTCCCTTGGCCAATCTTTCAGAGCGATAGTTCTCATAATGAACCTCTTGAGTAACTTCTTGAAGATCTTGCATATGAGTGCTGTTGAATACAAAAAAATATATATTTTATTATTACTCAAAACAATAATTTTATTATTAGCTTGTATCAAAAACACTTCTTAATAGTCTAAATTACAGGCAAACGTCGTTTTACAAGGGGGTTAAATGAACAAAAATATAATGGACGATAATCTTTAACATTCTGAATGGAATTAGTATCAATCATTTTAATTTCTTCTAGCATTGTCCAAAAGATGAATTGTTTTTTAAGAAAGGCTATTAATTAAAGATACCAATTTTAATATATTTTTTTATTGAAGGCGTAAAACGACGTTTACCTATATTAAATTTGAACCATTATGACGAGGATATTAACATTGATTCTTTTGGATATATGGAAATCTCTTACATCAACATAGTCCTAAGCTTGATGAAGTCACAGTGCTCTGGATTCTCGACTTCTACAACTCCCCAAGGGTAGAGGCGACCTCGAACTTTGCGTCCTTTAACCTCTAATGTAGTTGTTGCACCACATACAGCAAACGGCACGGCTTCTTTCAATTGCTTGACCTGCGATAATAATTTAATTTAAAAAATGCAATAAGATTAAATGGTATATTTTAATACCTGCTCTTTGTATTCCTCATCCTCATCACTATCACAGTCGGGTAGTTGGTATATTTTGATACCGTTTGCTTCAATTTCACTCATAACCTGTAATATTTTAATAATTAAAAATTATTTAAATAGATTTTTTTTATAGCTATAAACACGTACCCTATCCTTTAGTCTTTGGATTTCTTTTTTAGTAAGAACGTCAGCTTTGGCAATTACAGGAACAATATTGACTTTATTATGAAGCTGCTTCATAAACTCGATATCCAACGGTTTTAGACTGAAATGTAAATTTTTATTAACAATTATATTTATAAATATATTTCATGTGAAATATACCCATGGCCGAATGGAGAGATGAAATAAAAACAGCAATGTATCCTATTATCGACGATATTTCTGCGGTTAAGACCACTTTCATCCTTCAAGAACCGCTCGAATTGGTCATCGATGTATTGGATGATCGACTGTGATATGCAAAATATTAAATAAGTAAAAAGTATTTTTTTTTTTAATTGTATTATAGCCAACCTGAAAGCAATCGGTATTGTCGATAGCATCGCCATATCCTGGAGTATCGACTACAGTCAGGCGGAGCTTAACACCTCTCTCTTCGATCTCAACAGTTGAAGCGTCGAGTTTCACCGTTTGATTAGTTTTTTCTACAATAATTAAATTAATATTAAAAAAAACATAGTAAATAAATTCAATAAAGGTTGTTTACCAATGGCATCAGGGATGACTCGCTCAGGATAGAGTTCGGTAAGGAAGAGCGAGTTCACCAATGTGGATTTTCCAAGCCCGCTTTCACCCACAACCATCAATGTGAACTCGAATCCTTTTTTCACCGATTTTCTATGAACTTGGTTGGGGAGGTTGGCAAATCCGACGTATCCTGGTGTTTCCAGGTTGGAAAACTGTAACAACATATTTATAAAAGACTCATTCCTTAAATTTGAAATCCTGTATTTACTACACAATTTTATCGATTCCACAAAAGGCAGCATATATTTTTTGGCCGCACGAAAATTATTATTCCAATACAGTTTGGGAACGAATCGTCCAAAGCATAAATTGGTCAACAAACTCGCAATGTTATATTTTTGTAGAACACACGTGACTTGCATACGAAATTGCAAACAAAACATTCGTACAAATCGGAATTCGACATAATTTTCAATAGAAGTAAAAGCTCGATACAAGCAGAATTATAGTTTTGATGGCAAATTCTTAAAAAAAATACACAATATTGATTTTTTTAAATACATATGCTAATTGTTATAAAGAAGCGTCACACACACAACTTTATTATAAAAAAGTAGATGTCACTGTATACAGTGTTGGTTGTGCTCTCTGCTAAATGTTATATACATATTTAATTGTTTAAAAATCCATCATATTAAATTAGTTACATATACGAATCGGTATTGCATGGATGACTATTGAGAACGCTTTTTTATAATAATATCTGTGGATTTAATTACATATTATAATAATATACGGTGTGAAAGAATGTCAATATCGTTACGAATAGAACAATAGTCAATTAGCTTTAATATTAATTGTGTAAAAGTGATAGTTAATTTAAAAAGTGACAACCATCTACAACTTTCTCTGACTAATCAAATTGCTTTTCAAAATCAACATATGAGGGTTGGAAAAGTTCAAAATGAAATATATTCTTAATAGATTAATAATGGAATTAAACCCATAGATTTTTCGATTGACATGTAAGAGATAAAAAAAAACGATACATTATTTTTATCATAAATACTTCTTGTTTTGCCGTATCGGTATTTAGAACTAGTATTGATACGGTGAAAATGTACGGACTTCTAACAAGTTCAGTGTGTCGGTTTCATATATTTGTAGAGCAAATGTCAAACTTTATAAATAATCACCATTTGCGGTAAGTAGTGTTAAGTTTCAAAGTTACTCCAAAATCATAAGAAATTTGCGTTTGGTGCGTATAGGAATAGAGCTAGTGTGTTATAATAATCGGCCTGCTCTATTCGTATACGCACCAATACTATCAGCTCTAGCACGACTCACTCACAAATTAGATTATGCCAAAGAGAAAAATGCATGGTTTAAGCAAAAATATTTTTTTCTACTCGGTCTGTTTAACATTACTCTGCTTAAAAAAATCGGCGTAATCAATTATAGTTATTGCACTTGCCGAGATTTAACACTCGAGTTACGTAGCTTATAATTTGCAGAAAACGTCCCAATATAATATATAAAATTTGACATTTGTCTACAATAAGAAACAAACAATAGACATAGAGAAATTTATTTTCTATAGACACTTACACTTTAATAATAAATACAGACAATTTAATAACGAAATAAATTTATCACTATTATTGTGATAAGTGAATGCATTTGTGTAGAGGAAGTGGTGATTTAAAAATTGAAACGGATGTTTTAACTGTCGATTTTTTAATCTTATTAAGGGTTCTTATATGAAATACTATATGAATAAAAAAAATGTATTTTTTCTAGTGACTGTATTCAATTATCATCACAAAAATAAGATGTTACAGTTATGTAATTGTAAATTCAGGACTCGTTCGTTTCAGTTCATTCCGAAGCAATGACCGACTAAAACAACATTTTATAAATAGTACGTGTATTACTATATTTTTTGTACAATTAAATATAAAGTATACATTTTCTGTTAATAATTGTGGATTTTGGATTGGTTAAAATACACCTTAATATTCGAGGATAAGTGATGAAAATGCAGTGATATTGAAATAATAAAATCTCAATCTCTATGATTTAATAAATATTTTATCAGTGCATTCGTTGTTTTTTTGTGGGTAAACAAAGCACATCTGCTGTACGTACTCACGGCCATAATATCACAGTGTACACATGTTTCAGTCTCAGACCACAAGATTACAAGTACACAAGACCACGCCCACTAGAATAGGTTCAGTGGTGATTCATGCGAGTACAAGTATCGCATTATGAATAGACTTACACTCTTGACGGAGTCGCTGGCCATGGTGCTGATAGTGTTTAGTCCTGGTCCTGATAATAGTCCTAGTCCTGGTAGTACTCCAACTCCTGGTCCTCGTCCTTCTCTTCAGTCTTCACAATGTCTCCAAGAGCAGCGCTCGTCCTGCTGACCCGGCTGCTGTCACCAACACACTGACAAGGCGTCTTCAATTCTTTGCCGCAACTGTATTGCCATCTTTTTATAACGTTTCTTATTTATACATAACATCGCAAATTATCCTGAATTAACTATATTTGCACCATCATATGGAAGCGCATTTTGGAGAAGTTTTGTAAAAATTAACCAAAGTTTATTAAAATCCAATAAAGTCGTTGAAAATGTGGATATTTGATATTTATTTATATAAAAAAGAGAATAATGTTTGGAGCGTGGTAACACTGTCGAATAGACGTCAGTGTATTGAGGTTGTGGAGTGCGTTACAGTGTTATAGTCAGAGATGGCCAGAGTGGACAGTGACAGCTCCGGTGAGGAACAGGAGAACGGCCAGGACAGCGAGCAGGGCCACGAGCCAGGACAGGGCCAGCACCAGGTCATCATCACCAGCGCCCTGCCATACGCCGTACTGTCCTTTGCATACTGCATATTGCACTCTTATAATATCACAGATTATCATCGACCATTACATTACTCCACTGACATGATTGTCTAATCATATTTCATTATTTACTATCAAAACTTTATCATAAATAATAATTGTATATTTGACCTTATATTTATTATGAAGTTCAGTACTAATACCGTTTAAAACAAACTAAGACCATAGTGTCCTTGATTTTTTTCTTTCTTTCTTTCTTGAAATTATATATTACATATCAATGTTAAAAATACATTCCTTGGTTGATTTTTCTTTTGACTTGACCTATTTTTTTTTGTTTCTGAATCATTATTTGCAGGATGAAGATGATGACGATGATGATGACGAGGACGATGATGAATCAATTACATCTGATGAAGAATTAAATTTAGAAAGTTTGTCTGCTAAAATATATGAAGTGGAAGAATTGATCAAGAACGAACCCCTCGTTTACAAACATCACGCCGATTTGATCTCGGTGCTTGAGTATGTATTGATTACGACATTTATTACAATATATTTTCAAAACAAATATATTTATGCTAATTCTTTATTTCCAGATTGATGCCCACCAAAAAAAGATTAATCAGTGCTTATGAAAAGTTGAGAGATGTGTATCCACTATCGTCTAAAATGTGGCGCTCTTGGCTCAATTTGGAGAAGGTGACATCTGAATCAGAGACAAATAATCAAGATCTCTATATCAAGGCTTCTACTGATTGTTATGGTGACTAGGATTTATTTTTATTATTTACCAGATATTGTGTAGTTTTTATACCTAATCTAATATATTTATTAATTATTTTTAGATATCGAAATATACTGCTCATGGTGCATGGACTCGATAAGTAGTGGTGATACATCAGTTATTAGAGATGTTATGGAGAAATGTTTGAAGGCAGCTGGTAATGATCCCATGAAGGGATCCCTGATTTGGGACACAGTGAGAGAGTATGAATTGACTTTACTCTCTATGATGAGGTATTTTTATTGATAATTGTAATAAATATATTTGCATGACACCTTAATAATAGAAATTGTATTTTTAGCACGACATCTGACAAATACGCTGAGCAAGCGCATAGAATTTTCGACTTGTATGCTAAACAATTATCATTACCAATCTTAATTGCCAAGGACACTTTGGAAGATTTTGAAAAATTTATTGAGACTATTGATTCTGCAATTCCAGATATCAAAACTCTATCTGAACAGGTAAGCATTAAATAAATTTACAAATATCACATACATATTTAATGATCTTACACATTTTAAGGTTCAGAATGTTCGGCGACAGGCAGAAAAAATATTCTACAAAATCTCTAAATATGAAAACGACTTGGAAGAATTTGATGCTGCCGAAGACTTGTAAGCTATATTTTAAAAACCCACTGCAAACTTTATATTTTCTGACTATTTATTTTAATTTTAGACACTTTGATGAATTGTTTAAAGTCTATTTGGATTATATATCATTCACAAAAGAGTTAGAGAGTGAAACGAAAGAGGATGATATCTCTTTATCTGGTTTATTGTCCAATATTTATGATAGAGCCACTTCTGACTGTTGTGCTTCCGTATGTCGATCTGAAAATTCACCAAGTTTTCAACCAGAGATTCTGTGTCAGGATTATCTGCATTTTGCCAAAGATAGATTGTCCAATGAAGAATACTTGAATATTATTAATAAGAGTACAAGGAGATGTCCGGGCAATGTTAAACTTTGGATTGCCAAACTAAATCATTTAGAAGAAACTGGTTGCTCCCTTGAAGAAGTTAGTAATCAATTATTAAGTAAATAAAGATACATATTATAAATACTATTTTTGTTATTTGATAGATAAAATCTGTTTTCGAAGAAGGCTTGAACGGTGGCTTTAACACGGCTTCAGATTATGTATCACTTTGGCTCTGTTATCTGGAATCACTAAGGAGACTCACTAACTTTTCATCCAACCAAGAAGTGGATAGACTTCGAAATACATTCCGATTGGCTTGGGATAGCCTTGGTGAAGTATGTGTTCTGTACATTTAATTACTCCATTTGATTAAAACCATTTTAATACTATTATTCTTATAGATGTGGGGTGATACTGCAGATACAGGATTCTGCATACTGCTATTTTGGATGCGAATAGAATATCAAATAACTCAAGATTATGAATGTGGCAAAGAGCTGTTTGAAGAAATTATCGGTACGACTTCTTTACTAAATTCAATATCGTTTTCTATGTACATTTAAATTATTAATTAAATTATTTTTAGGATATGGCAACAACAGATATTATTCATATTTTTGGAATGAATACATTGCAATGGAAAAACTTCGCGGTGGCATTCCTCGTGCCCGAGCTGCTTACAAAAGAGCGGTGAAAAATTGCAATGATCAAAGTCTCCATTTAGGATGGATCTCATTGGAGAGAGATTTCGGTACATTGGCCACATTAACTGAATGCACTAAAATATGCACAGAGAAGGATGAAGAATCGAAAAATACCACCCAAAATTCAAACAACTATTATTATGATTCAAATGAAAATTATTCAAAAGATAAAAAATCACATCAATTTAAAAATAAACAAGAAAAATATACGAAGAAACAGCCCAATGGTAATTTCGAAAAGAGGAAAAGGAAATATGACGAGATGGAATCTGGTAAAAATAAAAGAAAGCACGAATCAAAACAACGTCCGGATGAAGATGTTTTTGTTGTTCCTAAAGCACCCGTATCAAAATTCAAAAGGAAAATAGACAGCTCAGGTATTGTTTATATTGATAAATTTCAATGAAAAGTATGTTATAATTAAGTATAATTATTTTATAGAAGATGATTCTCCATCAAAGAGATTAAAATCAACTCGAACGAGTGAAGTTCCCTCTGAATGTTTACCACCTCCCGGTTACAAACCAGATGAGGTAGATGAAGAAAAAAATAGTAGGACAGCCTTCATTAGTAATTTGGCATTCAAGTACGTACAGTGATTTATTTATATTTAAGATATTGATAATATTTAACACTAATTAATTTTAATGCAATTTTTAGGACTGAAGAGGATATACTGAGAAAAAAGCTTAGTGAATATGGAGAAATACTCGAAATACGGCTGATGAAAAGTGCAAAAACATTTGGATGTATATGTTATTGTGTATATAGTGACAAAGTACGTATAATATTTAAATACAATAAAACATTGTGTATCCTTTTTATTTATTAATGTGTATACTTTTAGAAAGCTGTAGAAATTGCTTTGAAACATGACCGAGAACTCTTAAACGATAGACCGATGTTTGTATCAAGATATTCTAGTGACAAAGATAGGAAAAAACACTTCATTTATTCTACGGGGATAGAACGGAATAAATTATTTGTAAAAAACATCCCGTTTGATTGCTGCACCACCGAAAAACTCAATGAAATTTTTGCAAAATATGGAAAACTCAAAGATGTTAGAATTGTCACTTACAAGTAAGTTAGTTAATTACTTTTTTTTTAAAGGTGTATTAAAAATTGGTGTTTTTAGAACTGGCAGACCCAAAGGTATAGCTTATATAGAATATGAAGAGGAAAAGGGAGCTAAGGGGGCAATTCAAGGAGTCGACGGAATGGATATTAATGGTCGTCAATTAAGTGTAGCATTAAGCGCACCACCTCCTAAAAAACCTGATCCCACTCCATCATATGCTCCGCCTGTAAACCCCTCAGCGTAAGTACATATTCGTTACAATTATACCTTCATTGATTTGATATTAAACTCTAATATAATTTTCAGAACCCGAGGCCATTCCAAAACACAACTCTTCGTTCCGAGTGTATTAAATAAAAAACCTGTACAGTCCGACACTAATGTAAACGATAAGAAAGAAAATACTCCTGCATTGACCAATTCAGACTTCCGGCGTCTACTTCAAGGCAGTTCCAAGTAATGTTTTGTTCGATGTTATTTTTATGTCATAATGTAAATTTCTCAGGTTTTTAGGCTTACAATTTGTTTTTTTATGTTATATATTCATCAATTTTGTCGAAATTTTTTTTATTTACGAATAAACACAAGTTGAAATTAAATTCTTATTAAATACACAACATTCTATTGTGAAAACGGATACACTTGTCTATTACTATTCTTATAAGTATTCTTCCAATAAATGCACCACACTCTTAAAGTGAGATAGTAAATTATCTCGACGAAACTGAGAAAACTGAATCCGAGAAACAGACCAAGCAGACCTCCAGTATTTGCTGAAAGGTAAAATTAAAAAATATTTTATAATAAAAAAATTAAATTAAATACTGACTCACATAAAAAGTCGGTGAAACCAAATAATTCTCCTTTGGTGTATCGTATGAAAGATGTGTCAACAAAATAAATATGAACAATTGCCATATTCTCCCTGAAAATATTGTAAATTACAATTATTTGTTTTTGCTTAATTTGTTATTTGTACTTACAAGAAATATTTAGTCGTCCTGCCGGCAAGATATTCATCTTTATGCTGAAAGGCATCAGATAGAGGTGCCGAACTTACGATTTTGTCATAAGAAAGCTCATAACAAGCTGGGAAACAAGAATCGCAGTTTGTATTAGTCAAGTGTGAACTCTCGTTGAAACCCAATTTATCTTCAATGGCGACTGAAAAAAATAACATTATGAATGGACGAAATCCTCATTGTAGTAAAATGTGAATAAGTACTCTTTAATTCGATATAGCATTTTGAATCAGACACTCCACAAATTCTAATGGAACTGTTCTCTGGAAGAATATTCATTAATAATAGTATTACAAATGAAATATTCAATTAAACTTAACTCACTTGGCATAAAATATTGGGAACAATTGCACTTTTCAATAGTCAGCCGCGCCTCACACTCCATTACGCAGTTCTTCTGGGTGTAAGTTCTAATTCGAATTAAAATATACTTCACTGATCTTATTTAAATATGGATGACTCGATAAAGAGGTAATGGTAATGGTGAGTAGTGATATCGTGACTGGGAAAAGAAAGTAATGATCACCTATAATAAGCGAGCTGTTGTTCATCTGAAAAGACACATTTCCTCTTATGAATAGCAATAGACTTGAGTTGTCGACTAGCGTCATATATCCTTGGCTTCACTACTAATCTGACTTCATTTCCCGGCGCAATGAAGTCTCCATAATCAGCAATCTTCGGTGTCTCTGCTGGATTGTGAAGTAACAGCTAAAATGTAATATTCACTTAACATTACTATTTAATATCAATAATACCTCTTTATCCACCTTGAACCCGATACTGGATGTCGATGAGCAATAATATTCCTGAATAGAAGCATCTAATACTAAGGTGAGGCCCAAATTTGCTCCTGCACCTAATTCAATGTATTAATTATCAATTATTCCTATATTATATAAAATACAATACCTATTGGCCTCCATGGAAAACCATCGACCGGTGATCCCGGAGGATAACCAAACTCCGGTGTCCAGTCTACGGCGGGAAAGGGGAAAGTCAAATTTAAATCAGACAAATCCCGCCTGAAATAAACAAAAAATAACTAGACTAATTGTTAAAAATATATAATACACTTAATAAGTAACTATGTGGTTACATTTTTCTTAAAATTAAACAAACGATTAGCAAGCAAATCTTGCGGTGAATGTTTAAAAAATAATATGCAGAAGGTTGCGTGTTAAAATCACGTCGGGGTCACCAAAAGCTGAATAAATAATAATCCTACGGATGGATCTCCCTTTTTTCCTGTCTCCATTTTGAATTCAGGTGAGTACTTCAATATTGCATACTTTTTAAATAAGCGATTAGCATTCAAATCTTGCGGTGAATATTAACATAAAGCGTGAGCTGTTAAGTATAATTAATAATTTCATGTTTATATCTATAAGAGTGTCATGAGTATTGTTTTCATACATTGCAATGCGACTATGGCCACCTGCAACACTGTAGTCCCTAAAATCCGACACTTGAGAGCAACATTTTCAACATATCATTTGTCCTTGAATATATCAAGCAATTTTTAATGACCATATTAAGTGAAAGACGGTGTAATGTTATAAGAAAGATCGATAAGTGTCAGATAAACAGTACGAGCGGTAAAAGCAACCCTGTCATACGAAACCTTTGATGACAAATTCACCTTTGTCTCATATGTATCTTTAAATTTATAAATACTCACGGATTTCTAAACATCATATCTCTATGAACGCTATTAAAAGTGCAACATAATCCTTCATCGGTCAAAGCCGCATTGAAGAGAGTGTCACAAGATCTTGGTTCAGCTTTCCAATTACAAGACGCTAATAATTGAGAGCACGGTTGAGTCACCTATAAAAAATATAATAAATCTTCATTGACATTTCACCATAACAATAAAATAAATCGCATACGTTTATAAGAAACTGCTTGAAGTAAGACCATTGACCCGCTTTTGCTGAAGAGTTAATATCCAATATGGCCGATTCGTTGTTCGTGTTGCACAAAGCCTCCAAAAGCTTCTTATCTATGGGATTACTGAAATTTGAATATAATAAAATATAAAATTATATATTATATTGTATTACCCCTCTTTGATGATGCGGTCTGTTATTGATTTGCGAGCCTGGTTCATATTACAAATAGTAATCGCAGGAAAAGGGACTTCGGTTAGTGAAGCTTGTTCTGGATTAAGCGATACAATCATAGGAGAAGTATTCCATCGGTCGTAAATATTACTTATGAAATAAATGGAAAATATCAATGCCAAAAATACCGATATAGACCAAAATAATCTGAAAAAAAATAATTACTAATTTCACAGTTTGGCTTCACACACATCCATATTCATATTCTCACTCTTATTCGATACCACCGATATATAAGCAGGCCATTCAACTGGATGTATACATATCAAGATGGCGGAGAGTTGACTAAGGCAATACTGTAATCAAGGTGATTAACAGTGTTTAAGCAAAATAACTTCTATCGAGAATTCGAACTGACATTTAGCACGCTAAAACAATTAGTTTTGTCTCACTCAGACTCGTCTACTTGTTCCGACATCTTGGTATTTATACATCCTGTTGTACGATCTGATAATATTATCAAATAATAAAATTGCACTATATGATTTATTCCTTCAATGATTCTTAAAATTAAAATTGGGTCGTAGATTTTTTATTACATATGCGTCATGCAACTGGATGTATAAATGTAAAGATGGTGGATCAAGCAGATGATTTTGAAAGAGGCAACACTAATTGTCTCACTAAGTCTCGTCTACTTGGTCCGGCATCTTTGTATTTATACATCCAGTTGTATGGCCTGCTAATATATAGACATTGTGGGTATCAGCTTATTACATATTAATCCGAAATAAAAGTGTTTTATAATTAGGGTAAAAAATCAAATATTTTTGTGATAACACTATAAATTTTAATCATATAAAATCTAATTAACTCGATATACCAATAAACTTGTACAGGATTCGAACCCACATCTTTTGATTTACGCCCAAATGAACTTTGATGTATATTTTTTCTGTCGCTTTAACTATCTGCGAATTTCTCAATGAACACTTTTCAGCTTACGTTATTTTATTTTAGTGAACGTGGAACATTTATTAAGATACAATGTTGCAAAACATAATAATAAACAGCTAACAAAATAAAATTAAAGGTCACCTTTCGAGTAAAGTCAAATGTGCATCTCCGATGTATCGCAAACCATGAAGTGTTGATTTAACTAGATAATTTTGAAAATTAGCTTTAAATCCTCCCGAAGAGCAACACCCTCGATTTGGAGCCAACAATGGCTGCTCATTAAGCGCCATTTTTTTCGTAATCAAAACATCGTTCGATTTAATTCTAGTGATACCTGAAATACTCATTTATAAATACCCCTTCTAAATTGTATTCAGATTATATTACCGATGGTTCTTATCCTTCCGTCGTTGTAATCGTTCTGAAATTGTGCAAAATTGTTATAATTCGTCTGACTGTGTAGTCCCCTCGACCTGATGCTGTGCATATCCTTGAATTTCGTCAAAATGGACCGTGTTTTCTTTAGAAATGTGGTTGCTTTCCCTGGTGGAGAATATTTGTGGACTACTTCCAGCACGGCCAGATCGTTCACTGTCATTGTGTAATAAATCATACCAAGTGAAATGCGTGAAGGGAAATATTTCAGTGGTGCATAAATACGAGGTCAGCCCTGAAACTCTGAAAATTTCCATCAAAACGTACGGTAACCACATTTTATATATTTTTTACTGCCGCATCCGCAACCTAACCTATCGTGAAAGTAGGTTAATATAATTCGATAGGTGATTATCGCGAAAAGCTATATCAGAAGTTTATTCATAAAGATATCATGTGAAAGCTTATTATTACAAAAGCCACCAAAATATTACAGTAAAGAAACATTTTTTTTCTTCTTTCCTTGTAACCTGTCAATTTGTACATACATTTTTGTGTTCATTGTGTTTAAATGTCGTCTCTTTATGCACATTTAGGTATATTTATGTGAAAATTTTTGTCTAATTTATTCATCAATAAGGGGGATTACTGTATTTTTCAGATTGCTGCTGTATTTATCAGATTGCTCTCAAACTGCTGATACTTGTATTAAAAAATACATTAATATATGTAGTAATTAATTAATTAATTAACCTTTGAGCCAATTCTAATAGTTTTGTGATTGGAAATTTTATTGGTATTTATTTATTAATCATTTTAAATGCTCAGTTTAAAAAACTAATCATGATATTTTAATGATTGACTTATTTTTTAATAATTTAAACCACGAAGAACCCTTTATATATTATAAATATGATGCTTTATTCATCATCAAAGTAAATATTACACTTATACATCGTTGACTTCTGGGTGGAATTCCATAATTTAAAGACAAATGTTTGTTTTAATTTCCACAGTATTTTATTGGGATGTCTTTCGACTACTAACACGTAGTAGTCTTTGAGGATGACTACACGTTAGTAGTCGAAAGCACTTAGACATCCCAATAAAATACAAGAATTTCTTTAAATTACACTTATAACATTTTTTTAGATAGTGAGAGATATGTTTTTATTTGAATACATAAATAGTATATAAACTGTCAGCCATTTTATTATTAGTTAAGAACAATGACGTAAACAATATCAATTATCATTCAACCTTAAACGAATTATATTTTTTTAATAATTTATTGGTTACTGCATTAGAAGCCTTCGCTAATCACTTTTATCACGTATGTGTAATTGAATTTAATGTCGACTGTCGATGCGACCACCACGTAATGTTTATACAACATCGTAGGGCTGCCTCTTTATAATTATTTTATCATTATTAATAATTATCCGATTAAATATGCCACCACCGCCACAAGATATTTTGAATATTTTTTTTTATTAGTATAAAATAACAGTTGAAATTCGTGTATCAACCCTTTATGATAAGCTGTGATAAGAGCACAGCCACGATGAGCAAGCACCCTGTAAAATATATTTGTAAATACCAATTAAAAAGATTGACTATCTCGATGTCTCTTATCGGTAACAACCCCCCATATGACCTACATAGCTGACATGTTTGCTGTTATATTTGTACCCATAAAAAAACACTGAAATAATATATTATAGTAATATTTATAAGTAATACCCATAACTAAATATTTCTGATCGAGGTCCTCATGCAGATATGATTTATTCTTCGTCTTGCATATAAATTTGTGTGCATCTTTGAGTTGTTAAAAAACACAATCATAAGTAATAAAAAGATTTGTTTGTAAGATGACGAAAACATTTTACTAGTGGGCAAAACATACTAATTTAAATTCAAATAATTTCATACATATCCAACCAATTACTTTTTACCACATCATACTTTAGTTTATTTTTAATGGTCAAATATTTCGCATTTGCATATAACATTTTATTGAACAAACACTTTATAATATGTATATTAATTATACAGTATATTTTGTTTATCGCGTTTACAAAGAACAAATGATTGATTAAAATAATAACATTATTTTTTTATTCATTATTTTCTGAATTTATATTGGACTGACCTGATAATTTACTTTATAAATCTATAAACTACTCTTGCAGTAAATAAATATTTTTTTTTTTGTTTTCTCGGTAGTTCATTTAATACTGCATAATAGAAATTTATATTATTTTATAGAAAAACTTACAAACTTGCACAATAGCAATGTCATTGTTTAAAATATGCATGTGTTGATGGTTTTTATAGAATATTTAATTTAGCACATTTGTCTTCTACATTATTTTGTTATATTTTAGATAGTCTAGTCATAAAACGGTGACAACTTAGAGACACCTTTGGAGTTTTTGTTCAAATTTTGTTTTTTTTTTTAATAATTCACCATGAGCAAAAGAGTTACTAAATCTCGTCCTCGTTTTTAGTTGTTTGGCTTGGATTTTTTAATGGAAAAAAATTACAGAATTTTATTCGTGCATTTTATAACATCGGTTCAATTATAATATTCAAATGCATATTTTTATTGCAGTATAAAAATTAAAAAAAAAACAAATACATTACATTGTATTGGCTTTTCACTATAAATATTTTAAGCGTAAAATAAATATATATTTTCCTCTATTCAAGGTAAATATCTAATAATGATGTATACAAAGAAATCTTGTTAAAGGCGATGCGCACAACAAACACAACCTTTAGTTACATCTTTGAGAGATACGTCCATCTGTATAACTACAGATTTCATATGTTTTGTATGCTCATTTTTATAAAATGCCATAACGTTCAATGTTCAACATGTCGAGTGTCTTGTTGAAGAGTTCCTCCTGTTTGTTTTGATCTTTAGAGAAGGCCGTGGAATAGGCTTCTTTACAAAAGCTGATGTAATGGCCACCGTGGCCTTCCAGTTGAGGAGAGAAGCAGGCGTATATGATGGACGTGGCTGCTTCTCGAGGAGTCATCAATAATACTTTGTGAATTAGGTTGTTGTTGTTTGGGTCACCCATGTCAGTGTGAACTATTCCCGGATGCACTGCATAAGAACGCACCTTTACACCGTCTCTTTCCAAGTGCCGATTTAGACACCGAGAATACATTAACTGGAAAAAGTATTTTAAAAAAGCAATAAATCATCAAAAGCAATTATTACTTATTAACATTGTGAAGATATAATAACATGTACTTTGTACATTGCAGTTTTTTTATATATATTTAGCTACGTTGAAGGACATTTTACATATTACTCATTAAGACCAAAGTTATTTGTTGATCTGTAAATGGATACAAATGAGTAGACATTTAGTATAATATTAATAATAATAAGCTGCTATCATTCCATACACTCAATATTGATGTGATAAGGTTCATTCCATGAATGCGTAGAATAAATTTCACATTTGCAACTTACAATATTACTAATCAGAGGTTGTTATTGGTCACACTCAGAGATGTGCCAAAGTCGAACGAATATTGTATTGCATCGAGGGTATACTGCCAAAATGCACTATGTCGTATTTCATAGTTTTGAGATAATGGCGAATTAGTGAAAAAAAATAACTATAATTGTATGGTATAATATTTGAATCATTTACAATGTGGTAAAAGTCAATGACTTTTTTTATCTTTCCAAATATAGCACAATTATAAAAAAATACCTCTATTTTAACTAACTAACAGAAACTAAAAATGTAAACTTGACTTAATTATTTTTCTCCCGAAATATTGATGATACGAAGTGCGTTTTTGCAGTAGATAAAGTAATAAAAATCATATACACATGCATCACTAATCGTCAAAATATGACTTTTTATATGCATTTTAGCAGTATACCCTCGATATATTGTATACCTATATTTTTATCTGTATATCCTTTCCCCATAAAGTACAATGAAGCGATATAAAGACAATAAGTGGGAGAGACTTTGGCACATCTCTAGTCATACTGCAAAATTATAAAATTACGATATCTATTCTATACGTTTATGAAATGAACCATACATAAAATACGATTTTTGTCTGAAAATCTTACTTGAGCTAGTTTAGTCCTTCCATAGACTAAATATGAATATCTCCATTTCTTCATTGCCAAATCGTCCATGTCCAAGTTGTTCAGCGTGTGAGCACAAGAAGCCACATTCACGATCCTGGACATCGTGGAAGCTTCATCACTTCCTCTACAAAGATTTTCCATGAGAAGATGAGTGAGGAGGAAGTGTCCGATATAATTAGTGCACATTGTCTTGTCCATTCCATCCTCATTGTAGCTATCTTCAAAGATTATAGCCCCGTTGTTGACTACGATATGAACAGACTTGTAATCCCTCTTGACCAACGATGCGAAATCCCTCACAGAATTCAACGATCCAAGGTCCAGGGGGATATGTTTCAACTGGCCTTTATAGTTTAACTTTTCAACTTCTTGGATAACTGTGCCCTGTTTGCGAGATCCCACGATTACAGTCATTCCGGATTTGACTAGCGATTTGACCACTTCTTTGCCTATTCCTCGACTTCCACCCGTGACGACAGCCACTTGGCCTGTTCTATTTGGGATGTCCTGTTATAAAATAATGCGTTAATTGAACAGTGTTAAAAAACATATTATAATTTAATAACTTACGTCAAAAACATTCTGGCCTTTCCGAATCCATCCAGATATCATATTCAAACAACACACTCCATCGTGGTAGAGCCATACCAACATCTCCATTATTTTATTTATAAATGACATTTTTTTATCACAGACGAAGAGGAGAAGAGAACCACTCAATGATAAAGCCGACGCGTCAATGAATGTAACTGAAGTAAGTGACTCAATATATTGTGATAAAATAATAACAGACAGACAGATATGTAAAAATACTTTACCAAGAGGTAAACATTTATAATAAATCCATCCTGATTTGCACTACACATTAGCGAAGTGTCGATTCTTTATAAATAAGGAAAAATATAATCCATTTCCATACCTGTAGGGTTTTTAGAATTATATTATTATTTATTAAATCGTTGAAATTGTGTAGTTTAATATATTCGTTTTGTTTTTATAACCTGCGCTTTTCGTGGTTAATCCAATCCATAACATCGGTTCAATTATAATATTCACATGCATATTTTTATTGCAGTATAAAAATTAAAAAAAAAACAAATACATGACATTGCATTGGCTTTTCACTATAAATATTTTAAGCGTAAAATAAATATATATTTTCCTCTATTCAAGGTAAATATCTAATAATGATGTATACAAAGAAATCTTGTTAAAGGCGATGCGCACAACAAACACAACCTTTAGTTACATCTTTGAGAGATACGTCCATCTGTATAACTACAGATTTCATATGTTTTGTATGCTCATTTTTATAAAATGCCATAACGTTCAATGTTCAACATGTCGAGTGTCTTGTTGAAGAGTTCCTCCTGTTTGTTTTGATCTTTAGAGAAGGCCGTGGAGTAGGCTTCATTACAAAAGCTGATGTAATGGCCACCGTGGCCTTCCAGTTGAGGAGAGAAGCAGGCGTATATGATGGACGTGGCTGCTTCTCGAGGAGTCATCAATAATACTTTGTGAATTAGGTTGTTGTTGTTTGGGTCACCCATGTCAGTGTGAACTATTCCCGGATGCACTGCATAAGAACGCACCTTTACACCGTCTCTTTCCAAGTGCCGATTTAGACACCGAGAATACATTAACTGGAAAAAGTATTTTAAAAAAGCAATAAATCATCAAAAGCAATTATTACTTATTAACATTGTGAAGATATAATAACATGTACTTTGTACATTGCAGTTTTTTTATATATATTTAGCTACGTTGAAGGACATTTTACATATTACTCATTAAGACCAAAGTTACTTGTTGAGCTGTAAATGAGTATAAATGAGTAGACATTTAGTATAATATTAATAATAATAAGCTGCTATCATTCCATACACTCAATATTGATGTGATAAGGTTCATTCCATGAATGCGTAGAATAAATTTCACATTTGCAACTTACAATATTACTAATCAGAGGTTGTTATTGGTCACACTCAGAGATGTGCCAAAGTCGAACGAATATTGTATTGCATCGAGGGTATACTGCCAAAATGCACTATGTCGTATTTCATAGTTTTGAGATAATGGCGAATTAGTGAAAAAAAATAACTATAATTGTATGGTATAATATTTGAATCATTTACAATGTGGTAAAAGTCAATGACTTTTTTTATCTTTCCAAATATAGCACAATTATAAAAAAATACCTCTATTTTAACTAACTAACAGAAACTAAAAATGTAAACTTGACTTAATTATTTTTCTCCCGAAATATTGATGATACGAAGTGCGTTTTTGCAGTAGATAAAGTAATAAAAATCATATACACATGCATCACTAATCGTCAAAATATGACTTTTTATATGCATTTTAGCAGTATACCCTCGATATATTGTATACCTATATTTTTATCTGTATATCCTTTCCCCATAAAGTACAATGAAGCGATATAAAGACAATAAGTGGGAGAGACTTTGGCACATCTCTAGTCATACTGCAAAATTATAAAATTACGATATCTATTCTATACGTTTATGAAATGAACCATACATAAAATACGATTTTTGTCTGAAAATCTTACTTGAGCTAGTTTAGTCCTTCCATAGACTAAATATGAATATCTCCATTTCTTCATTGCCAAATCGTCCATGTCCAAGTTGTTCAGCGTGTGAGCACAAGAAGCCACATTCACGATCCTGGACATCGTGGAAGCTTCATCACTTCCTCTACAAAGATTTTCCATGAGAAGATGAGTGAGGAGGAAGTGTCCGATATAATTAGTGCACATTGTCTTGTCCATTCCATCCTCATTGTAGCTATCTTCAAAGATTATAGCCCCGTTGTTGACTACGATATGAACAGACTTGTAATCCCTCTTGACCAACGATGCGAAATCCCTCACAGAATTCAACGATCCAAGGTCCAGGGGGATATGTTTCAACTGGCCTTTATAGTTTAACTTTTCAACTTCTTGGATAACTGTGCCCTGTTTGCGAGATCCCACGATTACAGTCATTCCGGATTTGACTAGCGATTTGACCACTTCTTTGCCTATTCCTCGACTTCCACCCGTGACGACAGCCACTTGGCCTGTTCTATTTGGGATGTCCTGTTATAAAATAATGCGTTAATTGAACAGTGTTAAAAAACATATTATAATTTAATAACTTACGTCAAAAACATTCTGGCCTTTCCGAATCCATCCAGATATCATATTCAAACAACACACTCCATCGTGGTAGAGCCATACCAACATCTCCATTATTTTATTTATAAATGACATTTTTTTATCACAGACGAAGAGGAGAAGAGAACCACTCAATGATAAAGCCGACGCGTCAATGAATGTAACTGAAGTAAGTGACTCAATATATTGTGATAAAATAATAACAGACAGACAGATATGTAAAAATACTTTACCAAGAGGTAAACATTTATAATAAATCCATCCTGATTTGCACTACACATTAGCGAAGTGTCGATTCTTTATAAATAAGGAAAAATATAATCCATTTGCATACCTGTAGGGTTTTTAGAATTATATTATTATTTATTAAATCGTTGAAATTGTGTAGTTTAATATATTCGTTTTGTTTTTATAACCTGCGCTTTTCGTGGTTTAATCGCATCCAATCCGATCCTTTTGATGTTTTCTGAAATAGTAGTGGCAACCATTGAGATTTGAATAAATGCTGGGTTTTGGGTTTACCTGATACCATATAAATATCAAGATGGCGGACCAAGTTAACGAGTCTAAGTGATACATTTAATTAATTTAGTGTTAACTTGTTAAACATAAATTTATCTACTTGGAACGTCATCTTAATATTTAAACATACAGTTGTATGGCCTGCTAATATATCGGTGATATCGGTTTACCCTGCGTTTTGCTAAAACACATTGAAGATATACAGTGGTATAATTCATTCCTTGAAAGTACAACAAACGTTTTTTCTCCATAATAAATAAAAGAAAAACGACAATGCGCTTCTTCATAATGTCTGTTTCCTATATTTAATATATGCATCTCTTTTTTACATTGTATTTCAAACAAAGATTTCGCTGCATTTTTTTAACATAGACTACTTGAAAGAGGTGTTTCTTCCTTCAATACAAATTAATATTACTTATTATTAATTAATTAATAATACATCTAGTACAAATGAAACAGATAGTTTTCTAATACTTATTTTTATTACTATATAAAATATTTATATTACAAAGGTGCACACATTTCCATAAATTTGTATGGATTTTTCCCACTCATAAATTTGAGTTCTTCTTCAAGGTCTTTTGATCCACGCAGCCAAAGACGATCGCGATAATATTCACACGCACCGATATACTCAATGTCAGAATAAGCATCCACTTTTACAGGGATAAACGGTTCAATATGTTCAAAGCCCTGAGGAAATAAATATAGCATATTAATAAAAAAAAATATGTTACTCATTTATTATTAGAATTGTTGGTGAAATACTAACTTCTTTTCCGAGAAGATAATGAGGATAGTTGGAATCTTGTTTACCTACTGGAACCGCATGCTTGTCAACAATTAACACAACCACTCCGTTATTCTATAGATAAAACAAATATATTACAGATAATCTTATAGTTTTTTTTATATTTTGAAAGAAATACCCAGTCATTTTTGGTCAGTTCCATAAATGGTAGAGTCATCGTAACTTCTTTGGGGTGGACATTCCTTTTTGTATCTGTTTTAATCCGTGTCTCTGGATAAAAGAAACAATTGTACCCGTCTATTGCCACCATTGTTTTGCATCTACATTAATAATAATAATGAATTACATATGGCGAAAATTTAATTAAATTCAGAGTGCTCCCGATTATCTATGCATAGTTTTTTATAATTATCGGACCATAAATAATCGTATCGACATGGATGATTGGGAGTTTTTTTAAAATTATATTTAGAATTTACAGACTTGTTTTGAATAGAGAGCATTTTCAGCTCTTCACATAACGCCACAACAGTTTCTGTTGCAAATTTGATTCTATTAATTCCAAAATCAATCAGTTCTAATAATGGCGATCCAACTTCTGAAATCTCTCGTTTACTCCACACATACTCTTTGTTCAATTTGAGCTGCAAAAAATTAGATATTATTTAAAATACTGTCCAAATGGTCGATGATAATTTTATACTGACATCTAATTCTTTAAGGAGTTTCAAGTTTTGACATTTAAAATGCACAAGCCATGATGCGGCATCAAGAGGCAAATCTACAAAACCTTCCCGAGTCGAAGAATTTGTCATTTCTTTAAACTTGAGTATTCTTCTTAACCAATCGGAGACTGAAATGTTATAAATGATAGTTAAAAAATATACATATTTAAATGTAAGAATGTAAAATACCCCAAGGAACATGGACGATGATAAAGTTTGATGATAAACCATAATGAATAATATGTGCCATTGTGAGAGATTTTCCAGTACCTAATTCTCCATCTAAAATCATTTTTATTGAGTTAATTTACAAATACAAGTTAATATTCATCTGTGTTGCTTACATAATACAAATCGGTTGACTGGTTTTGATAAGTCTGATCTTTTGATACAATCAATGACTTCAAGAGCGGGTTCTCGGACCATGATACATGTTTCAGTGAAAGTTTTGCATTGTTTTTGAAAACTTTGTGGTAATCCTCCATGATTGAAAAGGACTTGGCGTAAGTTTTGTGATATATTATAAAATTTACCTATATGATTTGTACTTTGATTACTCTGAAAATAAACATAATTATTTAAAATTAACAAACTTATTTATGAATTGTTGAGAAAGCCCTTACCGGATCATTTTCTAGGGTTCTAAAGGGAGGTAATGATGACAAACATCTGGCTGAAGACCACGCCCGTATAATAGTCGAACCCCTGCAGTATTTAAAAAAAAAGACTTTATATTTCCATACATTTTGTGGTTAGGTTTGTTTGATATTGTAATAAAATATATAATTGTAGAAAAAAACGAACTGAATGAATATTTCTTTAAAAAATATATCTGAGAATATTGTAAAAGATTATTATTAACCGTTCTTGACATATCCTCAAAGGAAAAGACATATCACACGTTCGTTTGACAGTTCCAAATGTGATTATGGCTATTCACACGCCAAAAAAAGTAGCCAGCTAATGGCCAACCTAACCAAACTTAGAAAAATCTGTATAAAATCTATCTACATTCTATACTTTAATTTAGTCTATTCGGAATCACACGTGTGGTTCATCATAAAAAAAAATACCAAAATTTTAATTAAATTTTTTAATCAAATTTATTATGTACGCTTTTTTTATTTTAATTAAACAAACATATAATATCTTATTCTAGGACACTGTTCAGTCATGAAAAACCATTTAATATTATTTAATAATAGCTAAATACACTAAATAGATCACATTTTCAATTAATTAATTATGACAAAATAAACACACACACATACAAAATTGTGATGAAGTTGAGACATTGAATAAAAATTAAGATGAACATAAATACAAATAATTTCTTCAAAAGACATAATACTGTTGTTATTGCATTACTTTGTTTTTATATGTCATTTTTCAATATCAACATCATTAGGCACCTCACTAAAGATCAGTCACTGGTACATTCTTAATTAATTAATAGATATTTTGTTTCTTATGCTTAATTATTTACAAGAGTATTTCTATTGCAACTATGAGAGTAAAGAAGTGAGAGCGTCTAAAAATTTGTTGATATGTTGCGTATTTATAGTGACCACAGACGAGTCAAAGTAGTCTAAAATAACGTCCGATTTGGATTTTAAAGCTGCTTGCTCGAACGCCTTCCCAAATAAACTGAAAAATAATAATTCAAAATTAGAAATTCCTTTTTTGAAACACAATCTTGATACTAACTTTCTCGTAGAGTCGTCTGCGATCGGAGGCACTCCTAAAAGAAGACTCATTTGAGCTGGTTGTGACTGTGATTGCAAATTTTCACTCGAAGCAATCGGTAAAGCCATGGCTGCTAGCATTGGCAATGTGGATCGGGACCGATGGCATCTTTGAACCCAGCGTGCCACTACACTCAACCAATGTGGTTGACCAAAGGCTGTCCTTTCTGCTGATAAATTACTCTGCAAACAAAAAAAAATGGTTAAAAACCAAAGAATAAATAATATAATACGTTTACATACTTCAGGGATTGTGAAATATAAAAATGGACCAGCATTGAACACTAAATGTGATTCCATAGTGACCTGCACCAATCTAGCTGCATGTACAAATAATTGTTTGGCCGCATCAATGCCTCTTCTTAATAAATCACCGTGGCTTCGAGACAAGGCATCCATGGCTGCTTGGAACCGCTGACCGTCTTCATTTAACATATTTGAATCACTACTTCCACCGTGAATGCCCTATTAAGAATAATATTCAAAATAAAATGAATTAACTAATAATTTACAGCACTTACATGTTCCAATAGTGCGAGTAGGGCATAAACGACATCCGTAGCACAGAATTTATTTGTGTAACCGTGCTGCAGCATAAATGATAAAAATACAATATTCGGCAAATCATATTTCTCCGAGAGCTTTTCTAAACACGGAAGGAATTCTTTTCTCAGCATAAGGTCCATGGAGTTAAACATTTGTTTCGCTTGAACTAGCGGCAAACTGTAATTGTTCAGATGATTAAATATTTCTTTGTTATTAAGGCAAAAGTGAAAATAAACGATTATGAAAGATCATATGTCAAAAGAAAAAATCAACAGTACCCCATATCAACTAAAAGCCGGTGTAATCTTTTGTCGCCATGCAATGTCCACAATTTCAACTGTGCCGCAGTATAAGGTGAGCATCGTAATGAACTTTCTACGCTCCAATGCCTGTACAATGATAATCTGATGTCTTTTTCCAATGATATGACCACACTTGTAGGAGCCTGAAAGAAAACAAGGCTGTAGTTTTGTTTTTAATATAATTGTAATATAAGCACCTTATTATCGCCAACATTATGAATACGTGAAACATGTGACTGAACAGTTCCCGTCTCAATAACATACTGAGCGGGTTCTATTTTCTCCATAAGAAATTGTTCTGTAAGTCCCACAATACCCCACCATAATAAATCGGCACTATCTTTAGAAAGCAACCAGGATAATTCATACATAACCATTGCACTCTAAAAAAATTAATACAAAATTTCACAATAATGCACTAAATGATTAAAATAAATTAGCATAGTGTGTCACTAACGGATCTGCTGAAATAGCTGAATTGGGTATATTCAAACATCAATTTATTCCGTCGTTCTTCCCATGCTTTTAATTCTCTCCTTTTCATTATTTTATTTTCAGCTCGTTTCAATCTATCATCAGCGGCACTCCTTTCAGAATCGCTAGCCTCACCGTCTTCATTTTCATCATCCTGAATTTTATGTTAAATTATAATTGCTTTAAAAAAATATGTTATATCTTTACCTCTCCCTCGAAATTCTCCTCATCGTCTTCGTCATCTCTAAAAATATCGTCAAATTTCGGCACCTCTTCACTGTCTTTTCCTAAAACTTTTACCTGAAAAAAGGTTTAAGTAGTCGTGGTTTTATATGAAGTCTATTAATGAACTAACCTGTCCGTTACTGTATATGTTACAAACATCTGTGGGTTTGTGCGAGTCCAATATAAAAAAGACAACATCTTCTGGTGGTTGTAATAGTTCAACTATGTCGAGTGTGCCTCCACAATTAATTAGAACAACGCACTTGGTATCCTCGGCGTGATCCTGATAACATCGACTGAGGGATTCGATTCCATTCACAGGAGCCACAGTATAACTGACATTATCATATTTTAACAACGATTGAAGAATTTTGCATGCGCATATTGCATCTACATCAAAATTTACTAGAAGCAATACTCTCTGAAAGAGATATAAAATAAATATGTATTACATTAATTTCAACCGAACGGTTTAGTTAAAGTTTATAGATAGATTAATAAAACGTGTTTTGAAAGAAATGTTTGAATTCGAATTTTATGTTGCAAACTGAAGTTGTTGAAGTACAATATCGCAAGTATGGGTTATGATTAATAGAAATAATAATTAAAATAACAAACATTGTTGAGCAGCGGCTGGTAGAAATGTTCGATGAGGTTTTGTACGTACATTACAAATAACAGAACCTCATCAACATATGTCAGCTGTCAACCGTTTTGGCGCCAGTGGAACTTTTATTTATTTTATGGCTGTTTTTCATCTACATTACATGAATTCATAGTTTTTGATAACGTATAATGAAAAATAGTAACACAATTTTCACTATTTTAATTGCGTTACCCATTTTCTCGTTTGTCACTTGTTCGTCCCTTAAATTAATTAAAACAAAGATTTTTTTTCAATACACCAATAAATATATTTTTCGAGTAAATTGTATAGTAAAGAGAAAAACATCGAATAGATTTACGATTGAATTATTTAAATATATTCTAAATATGCAATAAATATAATATGATATGGCATAAAATTTGTAATAAGTTAATTTTGATAGAATTTTCAAATTGATTGTTGAAAAGACCATATTAAGTTCAATTAAAATCACAAATTCACAGTTGTTTAATACTGATTGATTCTTCTGATAAATATTTGACTTGGTCCTTAAAGTACATTGATATTAATTATTATTAAATCGTTTCATAGTAATTGCACAATTACACGTTACACAGGTTATAGACATTCAATTAATGAGCTTATATTTTTTTGCGCGTAATATATTTCAAATGCTTTTTACGTGAACTAGTTCAATAATTTAAATATCGGTCATTCTAGTGGTTTCAATAGACGGTTCTTCTTCTTCTTCGTCATCATAATCACCCTCGGGGACACACAAAGCGGCAACAAATTCTAAAATAATATAATTATGTAGGTTTATTATTCAATACGGGAAGTGTAAAATAGTCTGCAGTTTAGAAAGCAACAAACCATTGAAATCGATCCGACCGTCTCCGTCCACGTCCACTTCCTTGATCATGTCCTCAACTGTAAATTGAATAATGAGATTATATTTTATAAGATAACTTTGTAATGAACTCACTTTCTTCTTCGCTGAGATCTTCTCCCAAGCATTGAAGAACGGCTCGGAGATCAGATGCACAAATATAACCACGATTGTGTTTATCAAATACCCTGAAAGCATCCCTTAGCTCCTTCTCTTCTTCTTCAGCACTATTTTCTTGCTGGCTATTTGCACCCATGTTTGATAATATGGTCACGAATTCTTCGAAGCTAACATTTCCATCCCCTATAATTTAATTAAATATTTATTAATGTATGTACGACCTTCGTTTGAAAAAATATAGGTACTAAACTGTACATGCATTTATTTTAACAAATTGTTACATGGGCTTCGTCCTTTTAACAATACCCAATTATTTATACCCAAACAGATAAGAAAAAGCGATTGACGTTCTTTATCAGTAAGCAGAATGGGAAAATATTTATGTGGTGTATTATCTCACTTTCTTTATCAATATGCAGTCGATGCATGCATCTTGGTGCGTTAGAATAATATTTTTTTACATTACGATTTTTTGTATTATTTATTAAATACGGTATATTGTAAAAATTGACAAAAAGCTAACGTGTGAAACTGTGAAATTAGCAAATCCGTATATGTACATAATATTATTTATTTTTTGTATACTCGTGCGTCATTGTTTAATACTGGAAAATAAAATGTGGATAATTGAAATGCAGTATAGTCAAAACTACATGATTACCAGGAAGTATGAATGTACAATATTATTTACCATCTTTATCAACTTCAGTAAGCATTTCTTGAAGTTCCTGGCCCCTGGCAAATTGTCCAAGACTCCTCATGACTCTTCCAAGTTCTTCTTTAGTAATGCTACCATCACCATCTTTGTCGAACAGACGAAAGGCTTCGCGAAACTCTGTAAAATTTTGATATTAATCAGATTTGGTTTCTTATCAATTATGCCATTATTATAATACCTTTCATCTGAGATCGACTGATCCCGAGGTGTTGTAATGCTTGATAAGAATCTACGGTTGACTGGAAAGATTGTTGAGGGCCCAAGTCCCTTGCAGGGGGTGCAAGGGTGTCTTGGGCTCCGTGTGCCCCTCCGGCTCCTCTAGTCTATTAATCAAACAATTAAAGATAAATATCATATTATCATTGCAAAGTCTACGATTGTTATAATGATAAAATAGCAATTATTCGATGTAATCAATCAATTTAGTACCAACCATGATGTCTTTAATCTGATTCACCAGGGGCGAATCAGTGAAAAAGGTGTTAACTGCAGAGAATATTTTGCCCTCCAATATGACTAAGTGTAAATAGACTTTTCCACAATAATTTATTCGCAATTGATTAGTTGTCTGCGATTATAGAGCGTGTATTGATTTCAATGCCTTTGACCTACTGCTCTCCATAGAACACATCTCCCTGAAAATGTTGCCAGTTTCCACCAATCTCGTTTTCATCTCAACATGCATAGTCGGAAAATTCACACACTTTTAATAATAAACTATTGGACTGATACAATTAAATAGTAAGTTGATTTTTTATTATCTACACACCTGTTTGGATATCTTGAATACCGGCATATCATTTATCAAAAAAACGTCCTCTAAACAATAAATCTATTTTAAAACTGCCCATCAGAATTCACTGTGACAATATTCGAATGCATTAACTCGAAATTCAAATATCAAACAAAATAATGAAAGAATTTGTCGCCAATACAGTGGCTTATTGTATTGGTATAATATTAATTTTGTATTTGAATGAATGAAAATATTATTGGCATAGTAATGGTCCGATGAGATGTCGTGGGAGTGACCCCGGTTCAATTGAGCCACAATGACTTCCACTTGACACTGTCGCTGAGCTCAAAGCAGAGTATAGTAACCTTAGTCGCTATAGTTACTACTCTATACAAGCTGAACTCAATCAGTGACTCTCTTTTGTCAAACGATGACCCCTTCGCTTTTATAACCGCATTCATCATGTTTTAAATCAGCGCCGTCATCACGGGTGGGCTAATATAAAACTATAACGTAATGGATTCCCAAGCATACGTCATTAAAAAAACAATAGATTTAAATAAAGACGATATTTTTATGTAAATAGTAAAAAAAGTCCTCCAAAAATGCTAATTGGCAAGGTTTTATTCTAAAAAAAACTGTGACAAAATATGTACTTTCAAATAAAGTAATCGATTCCCAGGCATACGTCACCGTAAATACGATAGTAGAGTTACTTAGCTACAATTATTATCGGTTTTTTGTTAGTTAATGCCTCGTCTGAGCCTCGGGCGAGGCACTAATGAACAAAAAAAGTACAGCAAAGCAACTCTATTACCGTCTTTACATAACTACAAAACTGTGATTAAACACTTTTGTATAGAAAAACTAAGCGCACAATTCTATCTCCAGTCGTATCTTTAAGTCTTTTTTTATTTTATTTATTATTATTAAGAGAAAACCGTCGTCTGGAAAAGCAGAGAACCTACATCTCTGATGGAGCTTTCTTTGAGAGGGTTTTTTTAGACACAACAACGTGTTAATTAATTGTCTGTCAGTGATCTTAACTATTACTAGTTACACAGGTCACCGACTTAATAATCAGTATTTACCTTACAATACAGGAAATCATAGTAAACCTGGATCAAGACGATCGATCGGGATTTTATTCATATTATTCCCGATCTCCCAGTCGTAATAAACGATCAAATCATTTTTTTACTTGAGCGGGATTCGAACCCATGTCCACAGTATTTGTAGCCATGCGTCTTATTCCCTGAGCTATCACTCACTTAATTAATAAAGAGACATTTTCTATAATTTAATTATCTTAGGTATTTATAATTTTCTTTAGGTCGACTATGAGCCATAATAATAAAATATAGTTAGTTAGTAAATCTAATAAATGAGGGATATTAAAGCCCTAGTCAATCAATACGTGAAATCCGTTCGCGGCGAACTGTTAACTGGTAGAAATATATGAAACTCCTGTGCGTGCCAAATTTACATTCAATGAATGCCTCCTTAAAATATGTTTTACATAAATCCCAGTATCTTGCTATTTTATTATTGCATTATGAAATTTATATAATTTTTCCTTCTTTAAAGATGAATGGAATAAACCGACATCAATATTCAAAATAAAAACAGCACACTCCGTATACATGACTCACGTTTTTTTAATTGTTTAGGTTTCCACGATTACATTGATTTGAAAAACACATTATGTAAACGCAAACATTTATTTTTAAGCGTGGCATTAAAAACAGATGAAAATTGTATAAATTATCCAATATGTTCAGTTTCAAACAGCCGTATTCAATATAATAGTGTAATTAGAGTGTGTGCGTGCGGTGCATATGCATGTACACCAATAATAATAAGCTCTAGTCTATTAGTATACACTCTTATAAACATATAAGATATCGCATGAGTGGCTAAATGCGTGTTTAGTTCAAGTACATCAAAAACATGAGTTACCTCGCAAACATTATACTGTAAACATCTCTCTTCATATCTTCAGTTATATTTCACAGTAAAATGGGTAAATGCATTGTTACTACATGTCATATGGACTCAAACATACACTCAAATACATCTAGGCTCAGTTTTTACCAAACAATACTTCTTTAACATGTTTCAAATCACAACCACTCTCAGTGGTCACTAGAAATGTGTTGAGTGAGGGAGACACACTTATGCCTTTATCGAATAGGAGAGAAGAGTGCAACAATACACGGGTTTTGACGAATTATTTATATGCAATGCGATATCTATGCATATTATATTGAATACGGCCGTGATAATGTAATTATCACCATGCTTTCTTCAAAAATATACATCTGATTTTATGTTATTGACTTTCTATTTAACTAGTGTCTGGTTTTTGAGCCAGAGTGTAGATGTAATAATTATGATTCTGGATAGAAATGCTTTCAAAGTAGGAAATTGTGTCCAAAGTGGGCGCAAATACTTAGTATTGTCGCCATCATTTCCGGCACTGTCTCTTAGTAATTTTGCCCACACATCATTTCTTTCATTCATAAATTCATACAAAGTCGATACCGTTTAATAATGCATCGTTTGTATTGTTAAATCGACAATTTCCTGTAGCGTCTCTTTCACTATTACGAAGAATTATCTAAATGCACATATTGTATTAATTTATATCAACAAAACGCCGTTGCCGAGATAATTTATTCGAATGTTATTTTTAATATTTCGAATAGATATTAATTTATCACTAATGGTGGTAAACCACTTTGTTTACTGGCAACCCCTTAAAACATGCGCTTTTGAAGTGTGCACAATATTGTTTTTTTAATATTATTCAATTCGCGTTCTCTTAATATCAAACAGGGCTGTATTTATTTAAGAAGACTTTAATGTTCAATTATAATATAAATGATTTTTTTCATATATGTAGTTGGTTGAAACGAATTCTCAGTCACAAAACACTAATCGGATTTACCGTATAATTTGATTAATTGTATTTAGTCATGCAATATAAATCAGATATCTTATTCACAAAGATTTGTTATGGTATATTTTATTTTAATTAGAGTTAAGTTATATTAAAAAATACTAACAAGTTGTCTTTGACTTTTTAGTACAACGTTTCTCTTTTAAATTGTTTTGTTTGGTAAAATAGTCATTTTTTCAAATTATTTAATGGATGCAGTTAAAAATTCTCTCATTCTCTTGTCTATACTTCATACTTTATACTTTACCATACATACTTTAAATTGTATTTATACAAAACTGGAAAAACTACTCTTTTTGTAGAGCAAATGTCAAACTTTAGCCAAGCATAGAAGCGAACTATCTGTGATATTGAAATATAACATGAAATTATCAGTTTGTGGTGTGACAAATATTTTAATTTAATTCTCATTTTATTTTGTAGGTAAAATTAGTACCTAATGACCATAATATTCAATATAATAGATTAATGAGAGTGTGTGCGTGCGTTGCGTATGAATGTACACCAACACTGCCAAGCTCTAGTCTATTCGTACACACACCATCTAGCACGACTCACTAACATATTCTCATTACAATATTATATTGAATACAGCCCAAAAGATTAGATGTGAGTAATTGAAGGAAAATGAATTTTACTCCATCCGCATGTGAAAGTTTACAATAATTGTAAATTCAATTATAATAATAATTGTAAATTCAAAATCCCACCGCACTTCTGTATAATTCCATTCCTTTCTTTCATATACATGCATCTCTTTCACTCATCATCTCATTTCTGTCACACTTATACTCAGTTTCTTCAAGTCGTGTTAAATCGTGTGCTACGTGGCAAGAGATTGTACGAATCTCGTGTCATATACAAATATTCCGCTTCTTCGGCGCCTGTCAAGCTATAGCCGAGCGGTCCCGATGTGTGTATCGGAAGCATTCAAGAGAACTTGCATACATACACCTCGAGCCAAAGCGACGCGTACGTCACGAAACTGGAATGGAGGGATAGCACGATATTTATATATAACATCTGGATGTCGGCGAGCTAGGATTTGACAGTTGGTAGCATGAGTTACATCTTGAAGAAACGCATTTGGCGCGTAAATCGTCGAGTGATATGAGCTCTAGATTTAACACGACTTGAAGAAACCGGGTCTTAGGCTTGTGATTCTTAGGCGTGCGGCGCCGTAAACATACACCGTAAAGACGGTAATAGAGTTGCTTTGCTGTACTGTTGATCGGTTTTTTGTTAATTAGTGCCTCACCCGAGGCTCAGACGAGACATTAATTAACAAAAAACCGAGTTAAGTAGCTCTACTATCGTATTTACGGTGACGTATGCCTGGGAATCCATTACATTAAAAGCCTCTCACTGACACCACCGATATTAGAAGGCCGGACAAGTGGATGATAAATATCAAGATGAGTTTGACAGAGGCAACACCAATTGTCGAGTTTTTCTTTAGAATGTAGTGTATTAGACCAAATATATCATTTTTAGAGCATGAGTCCTGCACTACTTGATTTATGGTTGTTCAATTTCATGATTGATATACAAGTATACCTTGAAAGATCGTTATCCCAAAAGACACCAAATAAATGTGATATGCGTAGACGTAGGCATTAACTAACAAAAAACCGATCATAAGTGTAGTTAAGTAACTCTAGTATCGTATTTACAGTGACGTATGCCTGAGACATACAAGTACATATTTTGTCACAGTTTTTTTAGAATAAAACCTTACCAATTAGTATTTTTGGAGAGCTTTTTTTACTATTTACATAAAAAATATCGTCTTTATTTAAACCTATTGTTTTTTTAATGCATATAATTTAAATTAATAATTGCAATACCCTGTATTTTTGCGATGGCGAGATATTTGGAGAGGGGATACCTCCATACAATAGGAACTGGCCACATGGCTGAGTCACTCTAACGCGATCTTTCGTGCTCTACGTTACTCTCGTTTTACTACCGGTAAATCTACACTCAACAATCTCCATCATGGAAGCATTCCTGAACAAGAAGTACAAGCTGGTCTCCTCGGAGAACTTCGAGGAAGTTATGAAGGCCCTCGGTAATACATTATTTACACACATATCAACTAACCCTCGAAATGAACACGTTCATATATACATATTTCATTTTTATTTTATTATTATTAAATTACGTGTGTGTGCAGGTGAGATTTGAGGTGAGGTTTTAGGTTAGAAGCCGGTTTATCGATCGGTGGGGTGATCGCGCAACACTACAAGGGGGGAACTCATTTTTATCATTTTATAATAAAATTTATAATATTTTTTAACACTATGAACAGAAAACCTTTCGACACAAATCTAGTAGTGATTGTTTTTTTTTATAGTTTACGTTTTGTTCGATGGTCAGCTCAACAATATCAAAGTTCGAAATCCATAAAGCGACCTGCATAAATTACGAGATTTTAAATCACTTACGCCACAGTAGTAAATAAAAATAAAACGTTTTTTTTATTTTTTTTTCATACCTGAATCCGATAAGATTTTATTATTCTACAAACCATTTCGACTGCTCTAGCGTATAATATCGTAAGTGCAAAAAAATGTGTGTGCTCTTAAGTCTTTATGGAACTGAGTCACATATTCAATCTGGTAACACTGCCTGTAACGTGTCACTCGGTTTAATTATTATTTATAACATATAATAGTTTACGATTAAATACCTTCTATTGAGAGAGACATCAAATGTTGCCGGTCAAATAGGACTATTTTACTATTTCGAAAAAGTCCCACTTAATAGGTTAAATAATGATTGAAAATCAACATTTTTTGACGTTTTATACATTTCATACATACAATATGTGGCTCAGTTCCATATAGACTTAAGAGCACACAGATTTTTTTTGCACTTACGATATTATACGCTGGAGCAGGCGATTTATCTGTTGACTCTGGTTGAACTTGAATTTTTCGTTTTATCATTTAAAAATAAACACTCGATAATAGTATCTGTTTAAATACTTTTTAGAGCAAATGTCACAATTCACTTACTAGAAGCCATAATAGTCAATATTTATTTTATTATAATAAATTTCATGCTATCATCTTGAAACAAATTTATCATTTGAATGAACCAGTAGTTCAATCTTTTTATAACTCTGTATTGCACTTTGAAACTTGTACATAAAAATAGGCACACATGAGACGTGTTCTGCTAAAAACTATTTTCATCGTTTATACACATTATCAATATAAAATGTAATAATTTATTAATCGACAGACAAATGTTACCAATTTCTATACTAAATGATCAATAATCGAATTTACCGATTAGTAATTTCAATCCTGCATAAAATAGATTTTGCAGTATTGAAAGATAACAATAATAATTATTATACATATTCGATAATTATTATAATCAATGCATTTGTGACTAAACTATAGACTGGCCTATTAGACTGCACTGAATAAGGGTGTTTATTTCCTTAATCAGTGCCGCATAATAACAGTAATGTTTCTGTATAGAATGGAAATGAGTTTTTTAAAAATCCAATAAGATTCTAAATCAGATTTTGATGAATCAGTAAGAATATTTTTAAGAATAAGGTATTTAAATATGATTTTAAAGAAATGATTGTCATGATTGAATCATGCTATTTACTCAAATTGCATAATCTGTTCTTTTATAATAAAAAAAAATGATGTAGACTGGTTGTCTTTGACCTGCAAGGTATAATGAATTAAACAGATTATTATAACTAGTAAGACAAGTTGCTTAGGCATGTAATAAACTATCTATAGTATTCTTAACAGTAATATGTGTAAATTCCAATAAGTCTATCAATGTTATGATTACATTTGACCATGAGCTATAAATACCTTGCGTTCCTTGAAAGCTTCATTACACTATAATATATATTTTTTTAATTAGGTGTGGGTCTTCTTACCCGTAAAATGGGTAACACCACATACCCAACTGTGGAGCTTACTGAAAAGGACGGCAAGTATACTTTCAGCACAGTATCCTTGGTTAAATCTGTGAGTTTCACCTTTGAACTTGGACAAGAGTTTGACGAAGAGACCGCTGATGGTCGCAAGGTAATATTATCGACAGTTAATTTTAAACTACGTGTTTAAAATATATCCTAATTGATAATTTCAGGTTAAGGCAGTGTGCACATTCGATGGAACTACAATGACTCAAAAACAAACTGGAGCCGATGGCAAAGTTTGCACCATTGTCAGAGAATATACACCCGAAGAACTCAAAACTGTAAGCTATTTCAAACAAACTCAAATATATTAAATCTAATCAATTTTCAACACTATTTTCCAGATTATTTCTTTCGAAGGAATCGTGAGCACCAGGATTTACAAGATTCAATAAATTCCATCTGAATTGTTGCAAACTCCCTAAGAAAATTGTATATTTTGTATCAAGCCATTTGATACAAAAGACAGCCATTTGTGATTTCTTTAATTTTTTTCTTCTTTATATAGGTTTATATAAAGGTTTTAAGATTTAGTTATATCGATCCGTAAGTTTTTTATAAATTATTTTTGTTAACCGCCTAGATATGAACGTATCTACAAACTTTTAATTATTATTAAAACCTGTCCTGGAACTTTATTACCAAAAAATACCAATGAGACAAGACTTCTACTATTAATCTAATTTAAGTATCATATATTTTTTTATTGACACATTCACATTTGGACTCATTAGTATAATAATTTGCCTGTTGAATTTACGTATTTATTCAGCAGGAAACATTCAAATCATATTGTATTAGCATGATATACATTTATGTGGAGTTTAATAAATCAATTTCAGTAATCTATATATTTAGTCTTCATTCGACCTATCCTATTAAGCAATTAGTAATTTATAATTAATATCGTGTTTAAAATTACTTATTTTTAATACATATTACATGTTCAATCATTGAAGCATGCATTGAATTACAAATGAAGCCAGTGCATTGTACCTAATTAGTCAATAAGGCTATATTCATATCAAGGTGTAAGCATTAATTCCAGAACACATTTGATGATTCAATATTATAGAATACTAAATTGAAAAAGTTAGTTTTGATTTACGGGATATTTTTCATTATTAAAATAAACATGTCTTGAAAAATTGTGGTTACCCTACTCCACAAATATTTCGTAGTAAACGAACGGTACAAGTACAGTTAAAAACCACTTCTACGTGAGGAATTTCGCAGAATATCAAACTTTTATAAAATCTACATAATTTACAAATTTTTAAAATTATTTTATTATATAAGTCAAATGAAAAATGTAAATATGTAGATGTAATTGTGATATTTTTATCCAATACCCACTTATAACGAAGAAATACGTATAAGTAACCTAATATGATTAAATAAAGTGTTCTTGCTCCAAATAATTAAGAATATAATAGCAGTAGACAATTGTAAGGAACATGAATATTTTATAAAGATCTTCTTGGTACTTTGATGATGTACAACAAAACATAAAATCAATACTATTACCATTAAGAGCTATATGTATAAAAACAAATTTTAAATTTAAATGAAAAA
>JAGTTH010004252.1:0-29466 GCA_022606485.1 Agraylea sexmaculata | reverse complement strand
TGGCAACACTGTCATTTCAGTAAGAACACTACATAATATGTATTATATGAAAAAAAAGTACAAATAAATTTTAATAGGATTGTCATAAACCGATATATTATCAAGCCATAGAACTGGATGTATAAATATCAAGATGGCGGACCAAGCAGACAAGTCTGAGTGTGGCAACACTGTGATTGTCGTAAGAACAGTAGGTACATAATATGTATTATATGAAGAAAAAAATGTACAATTTAATAGGATTGTCATAAACCAATACTACTGATATATTAGTAGGCCATAGAACTGGGTGTATAAATATAAATATGGCGGACCAAGCAGACAAGTCTGAGTGTGGCAACACTGTAATTGTCGTAAGAACAGTAGGTAGTAATATATATTATATGAAAAAAGTGTACAATTTAATAGGATTGTCATAAATTAATATATTATTAGGCCATAGAACTGGATGTATAAATACCAAGCAGGCGATTCTGAATGTGGCAATACTAATTGTTAAAGCGCGCTAAATGTCATAATAAACTCATCTGCTTGGTCCTTCATTTTGATATTTATACATCCACTTGTGTGGCCTTCTAATATCGGTGATGTTGAGCTAAATGATTCAGTTGGCGGCAACAAATTGTTTGAGATTAATGATGTAAAGACGTGCAGGAAGTGAGTGTTTATTATTGTTGTTATAATGTAGATTACATTCCGTCTTGTCAACGAGTTGTAGAGTGTGTTTTTATTAAGGGTAGAATGTGACAAACGATCCTCTAGTGTTTTACAATAAAGGCGATGAGTCTGCTGCTGACTTGTCAACATTACGCAAAGTCACCCCCAACAACCCCAATACACATACATACATATATTTAGATTATAACTCCGCCTTGGCTTCGCATTATTAATACGGCAATTTATTTAGTTAAACAAGATCTGGTGAAAGAAATCAATCAAACGGATGGAATATCTCTCTGATCACCGACAAGCCACTCCCACAGCATTAAGTACACTAATCACGACCGCCCACCTTCACAATATATTATATATTTATAGATAAACTATATAAACAGAGCTGTAGCATTATTACAGGTGATAATCGTTAGTCCCCAACGACACTATAAAGCTTTATTGTATAATTAGGATCGATAAACAATGCCACCGTCAACCTTTTTCTCGGGCATAATTACATTTTATTTTCTAATATCGATTCACAACAGACACTTATATTTGATGACACTAGAAACAAAAAAAAGCCGATTAAAAAATATACATAATGGCTTAAGGTGTGTGTATAATATATATAATTGTCTAACGTGTGTGTTTGTGCGGGTCATTCGACCATCAGTGTTACCAGATGGAAGAATAATATTTCATATAATTATTTTACAACAAATCTAAAATATCGAAACGGATATTTTAATGATAATAATATTAAATTCATTTCAAAATAATATTAGAGATATTTAATAATGCATAATAAATGACAATTCTCAAAAAAAACAGTATTAATCGGGAGACTAGCTTTTTTTAATATTGTGATGAGTGTTGTCATCGTGTAAAAACCGTATTATATTATTTTATTAATAATTTTAATTAAAAAAATTCAAACTTCTTTCGAATGAAAAAACAAACAACTTATTATCTTCGTATTAAAAACAAATCAGAGCATTTAAAAATATAAAAGAATTTCAAAATATGTATGGAATTTGATAATGCATAATAATTCAACATGTTTATACATCATTTTTAAAATGAAAAATTTCTTCTCTTCTATAAACAAAAACACTTTAAAGCAAAAATGAAATCAAATATATAATAGGTAATTAAAAAACCAAGCATAAAAAAACATAAACAAATTGAATATTTCAATTAAAATTACCCTAGTGTTTTTATAATAGGGTATTTCAACACCTTGAGCAGAAGAAAATATGACATTAATTCTCTATGATTAACTAAAGCGCTATAGAGTGAATTATTCAACAGGGATTTTTGATCATGAATTTAATAAAAGACATTTTTTAAAGATTGCTCTATCTTCCATCAGGAAGTATGCTTGTTTTAATTATTTAATAAAATTGTGTATAAAAGTCAAAATCGAATAAAATGGGCGCATTAGTCAAAAAGCCTTTTTAACGTAGATTTAGGGTAATTTTTAAATATAATAATTGCATTTAATTTACTACTGAAAATAAACTACGCAAATAATTCACCATTCTTTTGCTTATTTTATTTAATTTAAAACAAAAACTAATTTCACAGCTTGTCTCACCAATGAATAGTCAGTATAATTCATTCGTATAATAATAATAAGTCGCTGTACATATAATATTTTGTTTCAACTGACGAGTGCTGCATTATGGGTTCAAATCCCATGGTCAAGTAAAACGTTACGACTGGGAGATCGGGAATAATATTAATAAAATCCCGATTTTTAAATATACTAATTGCATTTATTTTGCTTCAGAAAATTTAAAAAAAACAACGCAAATAATTCACAATTATTAAGTACAAAAACACATATATATGTTTAAATATATTATTAATTAGGAATATTTTAATGAAACGTATTATATCGCAAAATATACAACACAAAATATTACCCTTAATTGTTGTAATTGTAAAAATAATACAGTTCATCAACGGCCCCCATTATTGATTTGGCTAATAAATTAAGCCGCTGTCAGTCTATATTAATTTTTGTTTTTTAAATATTTGTGTTATATATTAATAGTATTATTAATACTATTTGTTTCCGAAGCAAATATCAAACATTAGACATGCTCAGAGACAAGATTACTTACAAACGATCGAGATTAGTCACAATTAAAATATCATATTATAAAATTGGATATATATAGAAGATCTACTGTATTTTGCAGGGAACGACTTTCTAAATTGAAATTAATACATATTTATTTTTTCAAAGTAAATATCGGAGTTGTGTTATTGGTAAAATTAAAATGTTTTTTTTTCAGCCTTGGTATTTTGTCATATCACCAATCACAGCCATTTGCCGTTAGTTAGGTCAGCTTTGCACGTGTTTAAAGTTTGAAATATGATCATATGAACGTATGAAATAAGTAGTACGGGGGGACTTGATCAAGCATTATCGGTGTTGAAGTTATAGTTAATTGGTGTAAGATAGTAATTTGAATGACTCGTCGTGGCTAATGAGTTGTGTTAATCGAATGTGGGCATCATGATGATGTTGATGATTGATTGTTAGTGGGCGTCTACACCTAAACTTGTATGTATCTACGTTTACGAGACGTGAAAACTGCATTTATCTTTACCTATACTTATTACTCTTTGTCCAGACGCTACATCTAAATACGGACAATTATAATTATATTCATAAATTAATCAGTGCATATATATATATATGCTATATATATATATATATATATATATATATATAGAAGATATATATATATATATAGTTGCATATATATATATTATGCTATATATATATATATATATATATATTGTTGAGCATATACATATATATATATACATATATATATATAAATTAATTAATCATTAACGAGACGTGATTTGCGTTAAACGAAGCCATTTTTCACTGTAAAGCGTACTTAATGTACATATATCAACTGCTCCAGCGTATAATATCGTAAGTGCAAAAAATATCTAAAGGGGTATATTTTAAATGTGACTAGGGTATTATTTTTTATTAATGTTTTTGGGATATATATATATATATATATATATATATATACATATAAAAAAAAAAAATATATATATATATATATATATAAATTTATTATACTGTTTGACAGTGTGACAGTGGCTTATTATTATTAGAAGTAAGAATTTGTGTGTGTGTATATACATATTTAAAAATGATATGGAACACTCACTTCGTTCTCACATCGACTGCTTCAGCGTATAATATAGTAAGTGCAAAGAAATTATGTGTGCTCTTAAGTCTTTATGGAACTGAGCCACATATTGCATGTATGAAACGTCAAAAAATGTTGCTTTTCAATCATTATTTAACCTATTAAGTGGGACTTTTTCGTAAAATAGTCCTATTTGACCGGCAACTAATGTAGATTCATCTATTATCTATAACATATCTCTGTCAATAGAAGGTATTTAATCGTACATTGTTATATTTTATAAATAATAATTAAACCGTGTGACACGTGACAGGCAGTGTTACCAGATTGAATATGTGACTCAGTTCCATAAAGACTTAAGAGCACAAATATTTTTTTTGCAGTTATGATATTATACGCTGGAGCAGTCGATTTATTCCACAATAATTAGGGAGACTCGTTTATTATTCATGGGATATTTTTTTGTGTTTATATAATTTATAATCGGTTAGATAAAAAGCATAATATTTAATGAATATATAATATAATACGAATGGGAAGAGCCGGTATGGACCAGAGTGGAAATCTCGTTTAACTGATTGATTGGACAATTAATGAGTTATGGTAACTGTGGGAATATATTTTTATAAAATTAATAAATAACTTTCTTACATATGGGTTTGCAATATTTTTCGAACCACATTTCTTACTGCTAATAATAACAAGCCGCTGTCATTCTTTAAAACTGTATAAAAAAATACATATTGTATTTTAATAGGCTAAAAAATATTTCAATTAATTAATTCATTAGTTACCTGTTTGTATTTTTTATACCTGTATAATATTTTTTTAAAGATGCCATTTAAAAATTAACTAGGCTATTTTAATTGAAATTTATGTGTTTTTATTTCAGCGTGTAAACGTTCATATATATATATATATATAGCAGTTATATATATATATATATATATATATATATATATATATGTATATATATATATATATATATATATATATATATATATATATATATATATATATATATATATATATATATATATATATATATATATATATTCAAATTTTTTTTCAATAATACCTTCGTTTTAATACATATTATATTCCTATATTGCTCAATTCCATAAGGTCATAAAAGCACTAATAATTTAAATATTCATTAAAAACCATATTCTCATTCATTCCCTGTAAAGTATCAACTACACACACCTTAAGCTCTTATACATGTCATATAATAAATAAATCTCTATATTTTAATCACAACGCATTTATTTATTGTAATAATTATATAAAAATTAACTATTAAAACTATTGAACTAAAAATGTATCAATTAATTATTATTTTATGATTAATTTGTAAAATGATCGAGAACAAAACACAATGAATAGTTGCGGTGATGAAGTGGCAGTGTGTATTGTTGTTGATATATCAGATTGACAATACAATTTGTGGGTGTGATGGATACTATGTAATTAATTACACCTGCCGGGAATCAAACCTGACCTACCTGTCTACTATATACAACACTCGTTAACTACTGCGCCGCCACACAATGCCTTACGATATCGATCAAACATCTCCTCGACCAGCCTTATTATTATAATAATTTTTAATGGTTTTTACCGATGAACAACCACCACACAATTCAAATAATGACATTTTAAGATTGGAGAGCTCGAATCAATGTATCAAAAAAAAAAAATTATATTATATATTAAAAATTCATCTAAAAAATAGGTAATTTTTTTTCGTATTCGCCTCTACGGGATTTTTTGAGAATATTTTTCAAACACAACAACGCATTAATTAATTGTCTGTCGTTGATCTTAACTATTACTAGTTACACAGGACACCAATCAGTATTTACCTCACAATACAGCAAATCAGAGTAAGCCTGGATCGAGACGATCGATCGGGATTTTATTAATATTATTCCAGATCTCCCAGTCGTAATAACCGATCAAATCATTTTTTTTTTCTTGAGTGAAATTTGTACCCATGCTCCTTATCCCCTGAGCTATTTATTACTCTAGTTTATAAAATATGGGATTGTAATTTTTGTCTCTATTCACCCCATTATGCAAAATGTAATGGCACTTTTGGATCTTTAGGTCAAATAAATTACTCGATATGATGCAATCAACTTTTATCTATAGATGCGCCATGTAATAATTCGTCGTACATTCGAATATGCCCGCTCACTAATACATGCACGTATTCTAAACCCTATACAAGTCTATAAATACTTGTGACTTAAAAATATGAATAATATATTTAATATGGAATTTCACCCTGTAATGTTTCAATAAATTTAATGAATAATCTTACAGTTTAGCTCACTTATTAGTTGCAACCGTATTAATTAACGCTAATACTAATACGCTGCTGTCATTCTATATTAATCCGAAATAAAAATAAACGGGGGTATTCAAACTGTGTAATTATTTACCTATTTAGTCAAATCATACATTCGATATTTTTTATTATAGTATTGAATATTAGGGTAAAAAAATATTTTTAAAAAATCATTCCGTTTAATAAAATATTGTAATACATCAGTGTTGTCCAACATAAAAATTTTCAATATATTTTAAAATATATACGCGTTTTAATTAATAAAAACAAAAATAAAAAAGCAGCATGTTGACATTCTAAACGTAATACGAGGGTTTTTTTTACATAAACTATAGTTTACCAAGTAAAAACTATTGTTTTATTAATTATATGTTATATTTATAGAGGAATTATTAAAATATAAGCAAGCTCAGTGGCTTGAATCATCACCAATCACAGCTGTTTGCTGTAAAAGCACAATTGTTGGAGTGTTGACGTGCCAATTTGTAGTCAATTATACTCAGTGTTGCCACTCATTTATAAATAAGGTGTTATAAATTTGTGTGTCGTGTGGATTCGGTCTAAATATAAATTGATTGAATTGAATTGTGGTGTGTTATTATAATCGAAATATAGATAGTTTGTGATAGTTTACCTCCGAGGCACACAAATATCCATCAATCTTTTAATAGTGTAGAGAAGGTACACGTGCACATTAAAATTACCTTGATTGATCTGATGTTAGTGGGAACAAAAAACACAGCCATGATCGACACACAACTAATGTGTTTATATCTTGTAATATTTTATTATAATAAGATCCGTGGCTAAGTGGGTGTATTGTACCACACACGTCCACATTTAGATCCTGTCATTGACTTTCAGGTGTGCATTGCAATTGTATAATAAGGATTGGGTACGATCGTGATCGATCTTCGTGGGCGGATTTAAAAGAATAATATTTAACTATAATTTATGTAATGCCCAAAAAATATTAACTTATAAAAAAGTCTAATATTTGGGATATATTGTAAAATAGTGTCTTTTGCAATTATTTGAAAAGGGGTAGTGATATACGAAGAACAGGATTTTAAGTCACTGAAAACGATCAACATGGATTTTTTGTAAAAAATCTGCATTATACATATGATATTAAAATAATTACAAATACTGTGGTCACTGATTGAAATCCCGTCCAAGTCAAAAAATCGATAGATCGGGAATAATATGAATCGTCTTGATCCAGGATTACTCTAATTTCCTGTATTTTAAGGTAAATACTAATTATTAAGTCGGTGACCTGTGTAACTAGTAATAGTTAAGATCACCGACAGACAATTAATTAACACGTTGTTGTGTTTATATAACTTCTAAGACATTTTGCCACATCCTCCTTATTCACCAGATGCTACTCCTATTGATTATTATCTGTTTAACACGACTTTTTTTTAATATATGTAAAGTTAAGATCACAGACAGACAATTGATTGTCTAAAAAAAATTGTAATAACTTCTAAAAAAACTAAAGGGGTTATTTTCTAAATAAATAACGTATTCTGTTAAAAATATTAAATTATCAAAATTTGTCTGCTTGCCCTCAATTATAATTATTATTATCATTAAGAAAACGATGCTTTTATCTATACAAATAATTAAAAAGTGATGTATATTTTAGTAGAATAGTATATCTTTAATAATCAGAGAATCTTCCGGTTTTAGAAAACGCCGGTTTAACCTTTATACGATGTTACTATTAACCTAACCTAACCTAAGTAGGGCATTTTTTTAAATTAAAATAATATTATTTTAAATAGTAATCTGTTTGTATAAATATTTTGTTATGGCCTAAAGGTGTGCGTGTTTCTCCGAGAGAAAGAGACTGCCATAATAATTACCACAATTTACATGATTATCATAATGCAGACACATCCTGCAAAACACACCCTGACCTCACCTGGATTATTAGGTATAGATATACATATTTGATCAAATCCACTCACCTCTCTTCTGCATGAAGGAGAACAGATCGTCGAGGAACTCCTTCCTCTTGGGGTCATCGTTGATTTCGTATAACTGCAATATAGAAGAAAAAAACACGATTATTAATCATACTTCAAAAACAAACAAATCGCCCTCGGGCCACATACATATTAATTATTAACCACGACGAAGAGTAATCAATGGCGATTGTACTCTTGTGATTCCAATTAACAGGTTGATCTATACTTTGTGATGAAACAGTCATTTGGTGGGGATTGGATCATTAGAACCTTCATCAGATATTTATTATATTGGATATGAAATAATATTATATAGTGAGTGATTGCGTGGTAAATGAGAGGAAGATCATGAGATGAGAACGCTAACAAACAGAACACCAACCTTTTTATAATTTATTTATAAAAAAAAGACTATGCCCATTTAGTATACCCGTATAAATTATTAAGGAAGTTAACTAAAGAATAATTAATTAAATATAATCTATCCGTACTTGAAATTAATATTTGAGTATGAACTACTGAGGTGACCGTATTTTAATAATATTCATTTTTTTATTAAATGTATTTTTTTTTTGAATTCCGAACTGAAGAAAACAATTATTAGTATTTCTTTATTGTATATTTAGTGCAAACATATTATTTAACAAATATTTTTAATATAAAGATATTGCATTTAAATAAAACATGGAATTTTACCAAGAAAATGTCGTAGTGTTCCGATTGTTTGAGTAAGCAACCTAGAAAAACCGAAATATAGTGTTAACAATCAGAACCGTTCGCGGCGATTCTCAATTCTAATTAAAAATAAATAGTGTATAACATAACTGCCGGTTTTATTGATTTTTATCCTTAAAACCAATATGTTATGAACACGAAAACATATGTATATACTTGGGTTACAATTTGTAGTTGATTAAGAGTAAAACTCCATATTTAATTTAATTAAATATGTAGTTAAATTTGACAATGTGAATCTATCTAAAACAACCTTAAAATCCAGAAAATGGGAATCGATTTCAGGATTCGAACCCATGATAAATTTTTAGTGTCGTTTCCGTATAGATTACAATAAAACCATGTATGGAAAATTAATATTGTCTCCTTTCTTTCACATCTTGTCTTTTTATCGAGACATATTGATATAATAGTGATTGTCTGACGTTGACACATCACTGGACTGGATCTATTTTATGTATTCACCCCATAAAAATGATAATGAACAATATATCAAACAAGTTTGTTTAATCTAACCTAACTAAGCGATCAACACGCTAATTATTTAATTTGAATAATTGTCTAATTTTGGCAATGGTTGGCGACGACTGTCTAATAAACAATGCACTAAGAGGTGTTGTTTAACCCATCAACCCCATACTAATTAATCACTTTCATATATACAACCACCACAAATATCTCACATGTTATTAATTACCCCTGCAATCAACTCGCCATCAAGCCTCTTTAATATTAAACTGTACGAATACTTTAAACTTTTGTATCAAAAGCCCGAGCGGTTAATGAATTTTTATGAAGTGAAGCACGATTTGATAATTAACTGCCCGACTAATTATGAAATCATCAACGGAATGAATAGGATTTTTTACACCGCACTTACGGACGTATTGAAATATTTATAACAAAAAATATTTATTTGTGTAGGTAATAGCAAAATTAGTGTTTGTCTATTTACTAATTTATTTTATATTTTTTATACAAAAATCGTGGTCACCCATCCATGCGAATTAATGGTATTTGTATGTTTCGATTGTATAATAATTCATTTATAACCGTGTAACGGACGAACCCGCATAAAGATAATAATATGAACACAGGTGGTTATTTCATAGAACAACGAACACCTGTACAATAATTGTTATTAAAACGTCACAATTCCCATGCCTTTAAACAGTCATAACTCCAATTTGCCGAATTTATATGCCATCACATACTAAAAATACATAAAGGCTCGTCCATATTGAACGCGCCAGCTGATATAAAACCCACATTCATACAATGGTGAATAAAAAAAAACCACAAGTTATTATAATTAAGTGTGATAAAAAACACATTCCATCCAAGGTCCGCTTCTATTGAATGCAATGATAAATTTAAGTTCAATATATTATGTGAAATTTACATATTCTGTTATCAAAATGGGTCGAAAGTGGATAGTAAATCAATTATATTTTATAGATAATGGGTGTGTTTTAAAAAAAACGACTAGTGTCACATGTTAATATTGCGATTCCGTTTTATTATTAATGTTTCCTCTGTTTACAAAAAAACATGTTTTTTATAATCTAGTTGAGATTTATATCCAATACAATATAAAAAATATATATAGGTACCTATATGTTCGTTAGATATTGATAAAAAAGGTGCTTTTTTGGATTTTATTTGCCTGTGGAATAATCAGAATCAAGTAAAACAATCTACTTTTTATATGATGAAGTTGTCTTTGATATAATGTAAATGCCCAAAAGTTTTTTTATACAGATCTATCGACAGAATTTTGAGTTCATTTACAAAAATCATTTTATGGAAAAAGGGCGTATACATATTCCACCTTTAAGTCAAATTTGGTCAAATCTTCAAAATGTGGGAATATTCTAAAGATAATAATTTTATTCTGCTGAAACATGAAGCGATTGAAAACCTGCTTTTTTCACCCTTTTTAGCCGAGGTTTGGTTAGAACATATGAGACTAATTGAGACCAATTTATGCGAGAGAATAATCAAAATTATTCAAAAGTGTACTCATATTTACTTTATCGAAAACGAAAGAATACTGTATATTGTTTCTTTGTGGTATATTTTAAATGTGACTAGGTTATTCTTTATTAATGTTTTTGGGATATATATGTATATAAATTTATTATACTGTTTGACAGAATGACAGCGGATTATTATTAGTAGTAGTAAAAATGTGTGTATATACATATTTAAAAATGATATGGAACACTCACTTCGTTCTCACATCGACTGCTTCAGCGTATAATATAGTAAGTGCAAAGAAATTATGTGTGCTCTTAAGTCTTTATGGAACTGAGACACATATTGTATAATATAAAACGTCAAAAAATGTTGATTTTCAATAATTATTTAACCTATTAAGTGGTACTTTTTCGAAATAGTAAAATAGTCCTATTTGACCGGCAACTAATGTAGATTCATCTATTATCTATAACACATTTCATATCTCTGTTAATAGAAGGTTATAATTAAACCGAGTGACACGTGACAGGCAGTGTTACCAGATTGAATATGTGGCTCAGTTTCATAAAGACTTAAGAGCACTTACGATACTATACGCTGGAGCAGTTGACATATTTCATCATTACTTCGATGCCAGAAAACGAGAACTAATGTTGTGATTATCGAATTGCACAAACAAATAATGAAATTCCAACAGGAGATGAGCAAATATATACAGCAGATATCTAATTTGTAAACGTTTCGAGCAAGAATCAATTTGTGAGTAGAGCAAATGTGAATATGAAAGTAATTAGCATTGATAATGACGTGAAGCTGGCGGCCATAGTACTCGTATTGTGTAAGTGATTGATAGAGAGAACTGTGATGGACAACTAAAAGATGCACATACATTATTATAAGCAGACACTCTTAAAAAGTGCACTTTTTATGCTAAACATAATGGATTTAAACCGGACCGTTACCGAAATTCTGCAAGCTAACAAACACACTTTCTTGTCAACTAAATATTATATATGCACCAAATACTACACTTCGTGTGAACTGAACCACTGCGGAATATTCATAGGATACCGTAAAAATATTTTAAAATAATAACACGTGTGTAATCATATAAATGAGTGCCGCAACGGATCGGGACAATCATGAAAGATAGATAGGGTAGCGCAATACTTTATTATTATATGTAAGTTTTCAATTTGTTTATGTTTTTTTATGTTCTGCATGGTTTTTTAATAGGATGGGTATATTTGACTTTTGATTTCATTTTTGCTTTAAAGTGTTTTTTTTATCGATTAGAAGAATTTTTTTATTTTAAAAATGTGGTATTATTATGCATTATCAAATTAAATGCATCTAAAAATATTTTGAATTTATTTAATATTTTCAATCGATATTGAAAAAAAGTTGTTTGTTTTTTCATTCGAAAGATGTTGGAAATTTTTTATTAAAATTATTAATAAAATAATATAATACGGTTTTTACACGATGACAACGCTCATCATAATATTTCAAAAGCGAATCTCCCGATTAATACTGTTTTTGGAGAATTGTCATTAATTATGCATTATTAAATATCTCTAATATCATTTTTAAATTAATTTAATATTATTATCATTAAAATATCCGTTTCGAGATTTTATATATGTATTGATTGTAGTAAAATAATTATTTAAATATTATTCTGAGGGAGCTGTACAGACATATAACATACACACACGTTCAATAATTATACTTGTTCCAAACTGACGAGTGCTGCATTATCATCACTACGACTTGGGATCCCCCGTAATGCTCTAGTGGTACTGCATTATGTGTATTTATTATAAAAATAATAATAACCGTGTCTAACAACTCTGTAATAATTTTATTGATGATTTAGGCCAGTTTTTTCTATGATTAGTAAATATTTATTAATTAGTGAGTAACGTCAAGGTATTATAATTTAAAATCTAACTAATAACTCTACGTGTTTTATAATAAAAACTATTCAATCCAAGTAATTCTGTTTTGTCTGTATCAAAATATCATATTTTTCAATGTCAAATTTAGTTGAGATAAAAATATATTTATATTCCTTGAATTGAGAGGAGATCTGATAAAATATATGTCATAATTCATAAACACGCAACAACAATGGATTACAAACGACGAGTTGAGATGAACTTAGACCCTAAATCTGCGACAGAATAAGAAGTGTATCAAACATAATAATTACCATATGAAGGAACAACCATTGATATTCAAATGGACCAGACTAACCACAATGTCTTCACAACAATACCAGAGAATCGTGTGACCATCATTTATTATTGTACATACATACATATATGCCTAAAGGGGAGACTGAGAAACGGGGTTAATTAATAAGGAAGTGACGTTACTCCAACTTTTGGGGAACTTCAAGATGAACAATTCTTAATAACGAAAAATATAAATGGACAAATTAATTCCAATGAGATATGAGACTAATTGAGACCAAAATTGATACGTATTAAATATTAATAATCCGCTGTACATGTGAAGAGGATGATTTAAACTCAAGCATATTTTTTTTAAAGACTAATTATTATAAAAATATATATTTAAACTATATATACAATATATGAGATTAAATGAGACCAGATGTGAAGAAGATGAGTTAAACTATAGCAACTAGAAGTCATTAGTAGTTTTTTAAAAACTTATTAAACTTACTAATAAAAAAAAATCTTAATAAATCCTTCTTTTATATTTAAATTATTAATACTAATCTTAATAAATCTTTCTTTTATATTTAAATTATAGATACAACATTATGAGACTAATTGAGACAAAAATGGATACATATTAATTAATAATAACCCGCTGTACACGTGAAGAAGTTGAGTTAAACTAGAAATTATTAGAAGTTTTTTAAAGACTAATAAACATCTTAATAAATCTTTTTTTTTTTTTATATTTAAATTATACATACGAAATATGAGACTAATTGAGATCAAAATAAATAATAATAAGTCATTTCATATTCATCCGAAATAAAAGTACATATGTGTTACTAGTATTTTATTAAAATTTTCAATTGTTAATGTTTTTTGATAGTTTATTAAGCACTATTAAATATTTCTAAAAAATAATCCGAAATTAAGTAATATATGAATTATTATTGAATAAATAAATAAATTATTATTTTCCCATGTGGCAACACATTATTCATAATCATTACACACTTTAGGTTGTGATATATATTTTTAATTTTTAATTAATTTCTCTGCATACACTATTTGAATAACCATTTATATATATTTTTGCTAATAATAATAAGCCACTGTCATTCCATATTGTATATTTAATAGATTATTAGTGTTGTAGTGAGGTTAATGAACTGACTTCACCTGTGTCTTACTTTGTCACACCTCAGTCGCATATTTCACATATCCATCATCACTAGCATACTGCTATGTATACTTGTCACATTACTAATCTATCACCGTGTATTTCTTTCGAGGATATCTTCAATCGAAGTCATCTTCCATTCAATATAAATAATATTTATACGATGATGAATGCTCGGATCAGAGGTTAGTTCAGCTCTTTTGTGTCACTGTGAATGAATAAATAATAACACTTTTCAATAACTACAACAAACACCGCGTTACATTTTCATTTTGTTATTTTATTAAAATGTATATAAAAGGTTTAAAATACACATTTTTAATAAATTAGTTCACGCTTATCTAATGTTTGACATTTGCTGTATAAACATAAAAAACGATCGATTGTCATAAATCCATGTTTAATATTATTTTCTGAATTAGTTGAAAAAAAAACATTTCTACCAAGAAACTGCTGCAGCATTAGTAGTAATTGGTGAATAAATGGGACACCAATACAGACAATTATAAATAATTTGAATTAGCAAGCTGGAAAAAGCTTTTGCAGTGTTAAAATCAGAAACGTTCGCGGCACGTCTCAATTTTAATAATATCATACGTGCCGATTTTATTGATGGATTATTAACACATAAACTAACAGTTTACAGACATTTAGTTTACACATTTATTATGTATATAATTGGCTAAGGTGTGTGTATGTTATATGTACAGGTCCCTCAACCAATCAGTGTTACTAGATGCAAGAATAATATTTTATATAATTATTTTATTATAGTTAATACATATCTATACAAATCTCGAAAAGGGTATTTCTATGATTATAATATTAAATTAATTAACATAATAAATGACGATTCTCAAAAAACAGTATTTATTGGGAGACTCGCTTTTTAAATATTGTGATGAGATTTGTTGTTATCGTGTGAAAACCGTATTAAATTATTTTATTTATAATTTACTTTGAAAATTCAAACATGTTCTGAATGAAAAAAAACAACTTATTACCGTCCTATTAAAAACCCTAGTTTACCATATTAGCTTTTATTATAATAACAGTTTAAAATTATAAGTTTATGAATATACTTCTGATAAAGATACAATTAGTTAAGATCATTAACAGTAAAACTGCATAATTACAATCATATGGTAAATATATTTAAACTGAGGCTATTTTGCTATTTGGGGGTTTGAATTTTTTCCCATAAATATGACTTCTTAATTATTTTAGATATCAATTGATTATACTCCGTATTAAAATAAGTAAGAGACTAAGTTTATAAACTTAATATTGTAACATCTAATCGTAATGTATCAAAACATTGTATGCAAATTATATTTAATAAAGAAATTGTATAATAATAGGGCTATTTTGCAATCTGAAATAATTTAATATATGCATTTAATATATGGTCAATCTATTCTTCTCCTTGTGGTGCAAACTTTTCTAAAAGAATGTATTTTTATAGACTAAATAATAAATTCGGGAGTAAGAAGTCTTTCACTCGGTTGTATTGAATGAACGTACCAATTAGCAGTATTGTTGTACACATTGTATGTATTTTTTGAAAAATAGTATTATACTTATATAACACAAGGGAAGGGAAGAGAGTAGTAAGTATTCTTGCACTTTTAATATTACAATAAAATGAATGGTTGGGTGGAATATCCGGTTAGTGAGAGGTGTGTTCGTCCAACAATGGGATTATAACAGATCGTCGCCTTCACTATAATTGGCCTGCACCACCGGTTCTTTCCCTTTTATATTATACATATTATTATCATTATTGTATTTATTTACTAATATAAAAAAAAACACCCTTATTTATACAGCGCAATCCCCGCTTGCCAATATTATTATGTCAAACATAGCGCCGCTCAACAATGACGACACTTCAATGGGGAACTATTATACATACATAAACAGGGTGGAATTAACTGATAATATTTTAAGGGTTGGTAACCAATATAACTGGAATTATTATTAGTTAATTAAGAGAGATACGAATTTAATTCGTTCCAGGATCATCGTCGTATATCAAAGCAATTTTTCCCATTAATCCGTTCCAGCCCCTCAAAAAGTCACAGCAAAATTGGTTTTCTTAACGTAACACGTGTTTTTGGATTTAAAAAAAATGTATTTATAAATGACAAATATTTATTGTATAAAACCAATATAAGAAATAAATTAGATTTATAGTGCAAGTTTCAGCAGCCAATTGCTTCTTAATCCATAATAAAAGAAGTTGTTCCATCTCGTCATGTATATTTTTCGTAGCTTTGAATCATATAATCAAGAATATATACAATTATCGCGTATAAAAGTTCGTATCTCAAATTTTCGTCGTATGTCGAGGTAGAAATTATTAGAATATTATTCGTCGTATCTCAAAACATTCGTATTTCAGGGCATTCGTATGTTGAGGTACTATTGTAATTGCTTTTGTAATCGATTTTGGGATCAGCTGTTTCTTGTAAGTATTAATAAGTGACAGTCTTTTAAATACGTAATTGATATTTTTTATTAATTATTCTCAGTTAGGTCCACTATGTTTTCGACCTCTATATATCGAAGTTTTATTTAAAAAAACCTCTAACGATCCGAAGTTTTAAATATATTAATATCTAGGAAATCACAAGTCAATATAACAAGAATAGTAAGTACTATTTGTATGTAAGGTGATATCATTTTTTGTATTCATTACTTACGCACTTTGTATCCTGGATTTAAAAGAACTGAAGAAAAACTTCGATATAATGAATCTCGATATATTTAAATACTCTATACATACTCGGGATTTATTTTTTCATTACACTTGAGCTTCGTTATATCGAGGTTCCACTGCATTATTATATTGTTCTGTTATAATATCTGAGAATTATAATATAATTATGGTATTTAACAAATTTAACAAAAATATTACCCGTGCAGTGTCCAGTGCTCCCAACTGCACCCATTTTTTTATTATTACGTCAACCAAATGTATATTTTGTATTTGTACTTTGTATTCTGGATTTATTCTTATTAATATGATATTTGCATTAGTAATTTGTATGCACCTCTTTTTCATGTTCAGAGTTTAATGAATGCTTGTGAATCTCTATATAACAAAGTTTGCGACAAACTAAACACTAATATAACGATCTTTTTTCATTCGATATATCGATATATCGAGGTTCCACTAAACTCGTTGTTGAAAGTTACTACTTGTGAATGGTATATTGTAGTAATAAGCCATCGATTGTAGAGTTATTATAGATAAGGCATTGATATGATAAAAGAGTGTTATGTTAGTAAATATGCGAGACGATCAATCTTGTGCATGTAATATGGAATAAGGCAGTACACGTCAATAATGCCTTAGGCCAAGAAACACTCCTCACACAAAAACATCATGTTAATTACGATTTTTATTATAAGGGGATCATGAACCACACACACTTAGCCATCGGCACTCCGCTATGATTAATTGAAATATAAATTAAACGGACTATTATCATCCGAGGCGTCAACGGGCCTTATTATTAACCGTGTGTCAGACCGATATGCAATTAATACTATTCGGCGATGGCTTATTGTTGGGGTAATGGGGTGTTATGGGGTGTAATGGGGTGGTATTCCCAACGAGAGAAAACATTTATTTGCCAAGAGAATTTGGTTCAAACACAATCCTTCAACTGGTTCATTAGTCATTGTGTCTGTACTCAACACATCGAGCGGATCGACAACCTTTGCTAGCATTCTATTCGTTTTAATTACTATTTAAATATCAATTCCTCAAATTACATACAAATCGTCTCAAATTAATTAACCATTATTTTCCTAGTTAGTAAAAAGCGAATTCAGGGTAATATATTATTTATTCCTTTTATCCTTTACATTGTACCATCTCTTTCTATTTCTCTATGTTTTTTTTATACTAATACTGATATTTCTTTTTTTTAATCTGTTTCATGTACATTCCTACTGACGAGTGCTGCATTATCATCACTGCGACTTAGGATCTCCCGTAAGTCTCTAGTGGTACTGCAGTATGATATAATATTATATGTATTTATAAATAAATAAAATAAAATATCTGAGACAAAGAACGACTGATCTTTTAATAGTTTATTTTAGTTTGGATACGCTCAGAGGCAAACTATCTTACCACAAACGGCTGTGTTTGGTGATAGCTTAATATGTAACCAATAACAACCATTAATTATTAAAATATATATATTCGATTAATAGAAATCACTGAACTGGAGTGCTTATGATGATGATGATATATTCGATTAAGATTATTGAAAAACGGATAAATCGTATATACGTTGATTGAATTATTATTTACTAGATTGTTCTGTAAATTTATGAAAATTCGAATAGAATAATACAATTTATCAAATATAAATGCGATGTAGTGACAAATATTGAAAATTTGAGCACACTTTTGATAATATCGTTACAAAATATGGTAATATAATTCTGCAATATGGCAAATCACGAACATTTGAAAGCCTAAAATTTGACACATTCCCTACAAACCGAAGACACAAAGAGCAATATTAATAAAAATAACACTTCATTTATAAAGATGAACAATAAACAAGAAGTTTAAATTATAAGAATATAAAGTAGAAATGTAAATACATTCTAATATCCAATTATTTAAAAAATCCGGTGAACTGTGCACGCACTGAAGTTTCATATATTTCCACTCTTTGACAGTTCGCTGCAGAATGATTTCACGTTTTACCGGGCTTTAAAAATAGCCCTTTTGAATTTTGAATTTATTTATATTTTATTACTATTAAGAGAAAACAGTCGTCGGGAATACCAGAAAACCTACATCTCGGAGCTTTCTTTAAGAGGGTTTTTTGTACACAATAACGTGTTAATTACTTGTCGGTGATTTTAACTATTACTAGTTACACAGGTCACCGACTTAATAATCAGTATTTAACTTACAATACAGGAAATCAGAGTAAACCAGGATCAAGACGATCGATCAGGATTTTATTTATATTATTCTCGATTTTCCAGTCGTAATAAGCAACCGAATCAATTTTTAAAAAAAATGACTTGAGCGGGATTTGAACCCCTGACCATGATGTATTTCTAGCCACGCGTCTTATGAGCTATAACGCTGGTAAATATTATTTTTTAAATTAAAATGTATGTTTTATTATTATCAGAGTAAAGGGTTGTCGATCAATGCGTGGTGTAAGTAATATAGGTGGAGTAAGGCTCGATCAATTATCATGCGCTGTCACTGTTTTTCCAATATAAACTCTCTAAAAGCATCATTATCATCTCTCCCTGCACAAAATACCATCCCAATATTATATATACGAATATCTCCTTTAATAGTGTATAGGAATTAGAGGCTGAAGACAGTTATTATTATTTGTAAAAGTGTTCTAAAATCCGACATGCTTCATCGGCTCGAAAGTGTATCGGACGAGGCGCGTGGAAATTATGTCATTCGTGTAAAAACATTTTAACACCACCACGAGGGGATGTTTGCTACACCCTCGCTAATAAACTACTTCACCCTATACACGTTTCAAAGATAAATACAAAAAATATGTTAAAATTGATGGGTTGGATGGAATAAATGCGGATATCGATATACGCCATTATTCCGTATAATTAATTACATTTGTTTTATCAAGAAAAAGGCGCATGCTCTAAAACAGGGGATGGTTTTTGTAAAATTTGTGCTAGATACGAATTAAATTATATATTTTATTTGAATGAAAACGCACCTTATTGAAAATTTCTTCTCATATATAATTATTTTTTATACCAAGCCCCTTACATTATTTTAAGACTTAAATAAGGATTCTACAGAAAAATTATAAATACCTCTTTTATTGGTCGAAATCTGCTAGTTTAATTTTTCGCTGGGTTGAATAACGCAATACGCCTATTTTTCGTAAAATTTTAGTTTATAAATTAACTCAAAATTCTCTATTGTAATGTGTAAAATTATAGAGTTCTATAATTTTTTTAAGAGTCTATTACTTATTACTGAATTATTTATTTTATTTAAATTAAAACGCACCTTGTTGGAAATTTCTTCTCATATACATATAATTAATTTTTATACCCAGTTCCTTACAATATTTTATGGCTTAAATAAGAATTAATAGTCACCTCTATTATTGGTCCAAATGTGCTAGTTTTATTTTTCAAATTATAATACCAATAATTAAAGAATAAGGGCGGATAATAGAATTCGCCCTTTTGTCGCCCTTAGACCGGAATAAATGTGACATGTAAATTTTAACAATTCTTTAAGTTTAATATTGGTAAAAAAAAATATCTGAAAAATGTCTGTGCCCAGATTTTTTGCGGACAATTACCTGAATCTAAGTTGCCAATATAACTTTTTTTTTTAAATATATTAATTGAAAACTTGGGTGGAATAACGCAATACGCCCTTTATACATAAAATTACATTTGTAAATAAAATGAAAATTGTCTATTAAGTATTCAGTGATGTTCATTGATTTATTACCAAAGACAATATTAAATATACGCCCTTATTCCCTCATATAAAATATATTAGTGTGACGTTCTAATTGGTATACCGATTTATGTAGAATGAGAGATAAACAATATCGAAATTATTAATATATACGCCCTTATTCCACCCATCCCCTCAATTATAATCGAATACATTATAATTTATATATTTATTGCATAAAAAAGGACGAAGAAAATGTATATAAAAAATAGTTAAAATCATTTATATGTAAGTATATAAGGTCACTCCTAAACAAGACTGTATTGTATACCGTGACGCCTTCCCTATTGACGGGAGTCCCTTTATAAGGGGTTGGCCAGGCCACCTTTGGCCTTTACGGGAGAATATAGTAGAGATGGTTTCCCAGGCCACCACACAGCAATGAGTACTTAAGATCTAGTTTGCTAAGCCAGATCTACCAAGTGACTCCGGTGCCGTGAATCGAACCCGGGAGTCTTCACTCACGAATCCGTTACACTAACCACTCGGCCACAACAAGACTGTAGGTGGCAGAATTGGTGGAAAAGAGTTCACCCAAGTGCACAATGCTTAAATGCCGATCGAATGCCTTAAATGTTTTAATATATGTAGTGGATATAAATGTTGAAGATTGTTGGGGTGCAGGGTGTGAAAGTGGATGGTCAGCTGAGGGTGGACAATATTAAGGGTAAGGTTATATTGTAGTGTTATAGTGAGGACAACACAACAAACAACTGTTCAGCTCAGGGTGATTATTTGGCCATAAAGACAGGATTACTTATTTCAGCCTGGATACACCCCAAAGAGAAGGACAGCTCTCGGGATAAGGACGACTTCTCTACTCCTGCATCTTCACCCTCCGCCATATCAAATCATTACTGTATATCCACCACAGCCTTTAATTGCTTTTTAAAAATGTGTATCTTGGCCATAATACACGGGGATTACCACTAATGACTATAGCCAAGGACTCCACTAATACAATACAAGCCTTCTTATTTATATTATTATGGGAACAATCAAAGGAACGCTCGTAAAATTGTATGATTTACGACGCATTTCGCCGAATATTAAATTATGTGGTCTCGATAATCCACCGATACCACTGATAAGAAGAAGGCCATATAGCTGCATGCATAAATATCAAGACGGCACTCAATTTATGAAAAATTTCGGGCTGGATTCAAAAAATAATATTAGGTGCATTTATTCGTTGGGCAACCGACACCACCGATATTAGAAGGCCTAACTACTAGATGTATAAATATCAAGATGGCGGACCAAAGAGACGAGTCTGGCTGATTGTTTAATAATGATAATTGCCGTAAGGTCAGTACATAATCTTTATAATATACCCAAAGAAGTTTTATGATGTATTTTAATTAAGGCTTGTCATCAACCGATACCACTGATATATTAGCAGGCCATACAACTGGATGTGTGAATATTAAGATGGCGGACCAATCAAGTCAATCAATCAAGTGTTTATATAAGAATAATGAAGAGCGATGTACACATCTATCGAGAATTCAGATGAAATGACTCAGACTCGTCTACTTGGTCCACCATCTTATATATTAATCATACATCCAGCTGTATGGCCTGCTAATATATCAGTGGTATCGATTGATGACAATCCTATTAAAATACATAATAAATCTTCTTTTTATGTACCTACTGTCCTTACGTCAATTACAATTATTAAACAATTAGTGACTCGTCTACTTGGTCCGCCATTTTGATATTTATACATCCAGTTGTTAGGCCTTCTAATATACATAGATGGTATCGGCTGCACACTGATTTAATATTTGTAAGGTTTATTCCATGAATATGTAGAAGAAATATTACGATAAAACCAATCACAACCACTTGCGATGAGTTCAATAAAAAAAGCTCGCTAAAAATGTATGACGACGATAAATTATATCAAAACGCATTGCTTTGTAATAATACGATAATTTAAATTAAAATAAATGTATTTAAATAAGAGCGTCTCAGATTGATCGAAATCTTAAATGGAGACTCGGAAGCACGATCGCATTCAACCAATAAGAGACAATCGCGGTATTATATATGTCAAACCGACATTGTGACTATGTGTTAAGAGAAACCAGTGTGTATGTTAATAATTGAAAATATTCTCGGAACTATGAATGGCCATTTGTTTGACTAATCTGAGTATGAATCGGTCCGATTGTTGGTGTTTCGAGATGTGAACATACCTTTGTTATCCACCACACACATTCTCCAGAACAAACTGGACTAAATTTTTAGACTAACGGAACTCTAAAGTGTAAATAATGAAAAGCCATCATGCATTGTTCCGAACCGGCTTTGTTTCACATTCAATTGCTTTTAGCTTAAAACCGAGTAAACACAACAATATATTCCATATAACTTTATAATGTTTGTATTGTATAAATAACCGTTAAATGAGTCATATTTGCGATTTCACCACATTACGGTTTTACGATCAAATAATATTAATTTCGATTCACGAACAGACCAAAAGTCGATACCGTTAATAAATATTCAAATGTGATGATAATATTTTATTGGTTGGTGTTAAAAGGCGGTATGAGGGTCAGCCAGTCCCACATTCATCGAGGGCACAAATCAATTTTCAATTAATATTAAAAATGGGAATCACCCATAAAACCCGAAACTACGCGCCTTTACGAGATTCCTTTTTGAATATAGTTAAGAAAAAAAAAAGGAGGCCGACCGTCTCGATCGAATGACCTACAACCCAAAAAATTATATCAGACGGATCGAATCGATTAAAATACTTAATTAGGTGTCAGGTTAAATATATTACATTCGATAACATATTTTATAGGCCCTCATATAAATAATAATACTTATTTGAACTCCCCTTTATAAATTTGCAAATGTACCTATACATCTGATGGTGGTTTATTTTAATTTTAAATAAATAAATAGTGGGCGGACATTTCAGAACACCACTGAAAGGACTAATAAGCGGAGCTGATGATTATAATGGTATAGTTTATATGATACTGATCAATTAAAAGAGTGTGTGTTGGGTAATTACCGCAAACGATTGTGATTGGCAATATCATAACTTAGTACGATATTATAGTTTTGCAGTGTAACGAATAAAAACCGTAAAATTAAAAACTTTACTTTAACTAATGAAATTCATAAAATATATGACATTGAAAAACAGATTGTATATATGTATTTTTGTTAATAACCCATCTAACTTTAATTATTTTGATATTTTCTATAAAACATTCGAATCATAAAATAGTAGACGGACGTTTAAGAATATGACAAATCAGAATACGATAATTTATAAGCGCCGCTGATGATTATGATAGTATGATTTATATGATAATGGTGAAAATTTAATTATTTTCAATAATTACAATTTTATTAAAATATTTTGATTTTGTTACTTTTCGCAAAAAATAATTATTATTCCTGTTCTGAAATGATCAACAAATGTTTTTATTTATAACTAAATTATTATGATTGACACCTTCAATATATATTTTTTTTAAATACGTATGATATTTTGTTTGATTTTGACATTCAATAATTTCCCAAAAACACAGACATTTTTAATACTTGACCCCAACAGATTATACACCACACACCTTAGGCTATTATATATATTATATATTGTCAAAATGTATTAAGAAACGACTCACCCCATTGACTAAACAGTTAAAAGGCAATCCGCGTTCAGGTGTGTTATTGTGCGAAACATTCCGATAACTTACCTGTAACAAACAATATTAAAACATTTTAGTATACAACAAATTTAACAATCATTTAAACCGTGAGAAATGACGATTAACATTTTAATTTGAATAAATTATTAATAGAATCATAAAACCGACGCGCGCACACATTTCGATTAACATTCGTCGAACGCGTTATATTATACATATTTAAAAAAAAACACAATCGTAAAAACATTTATGAGATTTTAAAAAATGCATTAAAAGCGGATAACGACCTTCGTATATATTTTAATAAACAAATGTATTATATTAGACAGAGGGTGTAATATAGAAGAGGAGCCCGGGGCCTCGAAGTTCCGATATATCACTTATAAGATGATAGCGGGTTTAATTGAACTGTTAGAAGGCCCCGGGGCCATATTATTTTTCTCATTACCACACACCTTACATACCTTAAATATCTGTGAATATTACATTATCAATATAATTGGAAGGCATCGCTTTCGAATGATAAATCTGGGACCGGCTGCATAATATGAAACGGGCCGCAATAAAATATATGTGCCTGAATCTGCCGCCTAATTAATGACCTTACATATTGAAACCATTACATTAAATTATATTAACTAAACACTTAATAATAAAAAATGTCGTTAAACTTATGGGTCTTATTTATTCATTGACAAATTGCAAAATTCCAATGAAAGAATATAGTGTAAAATTTCTACACGGTCATCGATTTTCTGCCATTCTGAAATATTTCATACTTTTTTATACAACATGTTTATAGAAATAAGTTTGATTTCCCACTATATTTTTATTAGAGTCTTTCTTCAAATTATAGAATTCAGCCTTAAGAACTGAAGCGATCAATAATTTACAACATGTTTAATTGAATGCTTTAAGGCGTTTCATTTATTTTTCCTTATATAAAAAAAAAATTCTAACATTTCGAGAATAACATATGATGTTAATATCGTATGGCAACACTCTTCACTTAATTTGCGTAGTTCATTGAACTTTTATTATTTATTTATTTGTAGTCTTCTTGGCAGTACATGAAATCCTTTAAAATATTTGAAGTTCAATTAAAAACTAGTTGTATAAATCCAATGGTTATTATTACGGTTGATGACAAAACAGAACACATTATTAATTCTATCGCAAATTTATGAATAAATAAGAAGCGGTTAAAAACAATGCAATAAATTGTTTAAAAAGTGCTAATTATCTACTTTATCAAAATCAATCAATTGATAACTTTGACTTTTGAATTGAAATGCATTGACGCCGCAAATTCAAATATTTTTTCAATCAATAAGTACTTAAAATAATGAGAAATTTATTAATCTGGCTATATTATTAATATATGTTACTTTAAGTCAATTAGCAATCAAATTTTGCGGAAAATATTTAAAAATCATTACATTACATTATTTTTCACACTGGCAACACTTTCAAACTGACGCTTTATCTCCCCCCACTAATCACGTCGGGGTCACCAAATATATAATATTTCATAGACAATCAGATTATTTTACGAATTCTTACGCAATATTCGCCCATCATTGTGATATTCTTCAATTTAAAATAATTACACTATAAACCGAATTAGTTTTATTTGATTGTTTCCCCCATAAGGCCATAACAACATAATCGTGTACCCCAATGCATTTCATTAAATGTACAAACTAATTATACTAGATCATTTTATCAGTGACCCCACAAATATCTTCATCAACACTACAAAACTCACCCCTCAGATTATCGGTTAATTGATTTGCACACACAATGGGGGATCCAACAACATCGCATACAGAATAAAACAAGTTTCAGATTTAAATAACGGGGGGCATTTATTCAGAGAACGTTGCTAATTTCAATGATTAGAATAATTAAGCGTGAGAATAAAACTAACAAAATCGCTTTTACAAAAACTATCAATATTGTAATGGATTCATTTATACTATTCTCGATTCCCTAGTAATTAATTATCCGTAAGCAAAAAAATTCAGAACACTTTTAATTAATATATTCACAAGTTTATTCTTCTGGATATAAAATGATCGAAAAGAACCATAAAAAATGTTTTTCTTTTCAATTAATAAGCAATTAGCAAATAAGTCTTTGGGTATAAAAGAACAAAAAATATTTATAAAAAAAATACAACGAATCATTATAATATAACATATAATAGCGTTGAGTGTGTGTATGAAATGAATTAATAATGTAAAAATAATAATTTATTAATCCCCAAAATATTTTAAAATATGCACTATATGATTTTTTTGCGATTATTCATTTATAAGTCGAAAAGAGTCGCCCTGTCGGTAATCTGTGTAACCGTAATAATTAATAGATATTAAATGGGGAGTGTAATAAATAAATAAACATTTAAAAATATTTTAAAAGAAATTTATAATGCATAATCAATAACAGTTGTCAAAAAAACAGTATTTATCGTAAATGTGATGATTTTATGAATAATAATTAATGTCCACATTAAAAACAATTATATACAAATTGCATAAAAAATTATTTTGTTATAATATGTATCTTTCACAAACTCAAAATAACTATGATTGGTCAAACCGCATCAATATACAGGGGTGGACTTGAATTAACTGAGAATATTTATTAAAAATATTAATTACATATTTAACAGACACAATACACACGTGACAGTCACTACTGAGTACTACACAGAAACACGATTCCAAAAGCACTTTTTAATATTTTGAACATTTTTTTATTTTGCGATACCCTACCAGCCCCTAAAATATTCTCGTTAGTTCAAGTCAAGTGCGATTTCAGTAGTTTAGAAGGCTCACCATAAGCAGACACTTGAAGGAGGAGTTGTAGTGATCATCAGCAGATATGGTATCTTCAGGTGTCATCCTCATGACTGAAGGAGCACTGATATCAAAGACGTGTTGATGGTCGAAGGAGTGACTGTGGACTGAATGTGGGATGAAATGTGCAAAGGGAGTGTGTTTACCTAGGATTGTGTGGCGCCTGGCCTCAAGACATGCAGGGGGCGGCGCCCTTTATAACAATAACAACAAAAGGTAGCATTTATATATATATATATACACCTACACTTTATTCAATTAATTATACCTTTGCGACCCCCGCCGACAAAGGACAGGCCCGCAAACCTGTCGAATATATTCATGAATAGATATAAACATTGGATATCGCATTGCATATAAATAATTCGTGTAAACCCGTGTATTGTTGCACTCTCCTATTCGATAAAGGCATAAGCGTGTCTCCCTCAATCAACATATTTCTAGTGACCACTGAGAGTGGCTGTGACAATACTAGTAGTGTTTGGTAAAAAGTGAAGCTAGATGTATTTGAGTGTATGTTTGAGTCCATATGACATGTAGTAACAATGCATTTACCCATTTTACTGTGAAATATAACTGAAGATATGAAGAGACATGTTTACAGTATATTGTTTGCCAGGTGTTTAGCCACTCATCCAATATCTTGTGTTTATATCTATGTAATTATCATACTTCACTAGCAAAAGTCACTAGCGACTGGGAAAACGATTCACTCAGATTTGGACCATTAATATATTTTAAAATCAAATTTGAGACACCTTGCACATAAAGTAAATTTGGGAAATGTCCAAATTTTTTTATACATTATTCATATTGCTTAATATTTTTTGAATATTAACGTAGCGTAGGAGGGGGTTTATACACTGCTAGGCGCCTGTTTTATCGAGACAAGAACAAAAAAAAGGGTTTTTGTTCATACACGTAGGTCTCAATTTAGTCGCATGTTGAAAGCGCATTATTTTTTTATCTTATGTCAAATCCGTTCCTTTTAATATTTACATTTTCAGAAAAAAATATATTGATTAAAAAGCGTAAGTTTACAAGACGTGTCGGATTGTCGAAATGTTTTTTGACATATTTAAAACTAAATAATTACACTTATTGGGTTTCGTTTAAGCTATAGCATTTTAATATTATTTGTTGTTAATATGGAATAACAGGGGCTTATTATTATTATTAGCGTAGAAAAATACTTTGACAAAAAGTGTGAAATCGATTATATTAATTAAAAAAAAATTGTCTAACCAACCTATGTATTTTTAGATGATTAACGAAAATACACTCTCACTTGTGAAAATATAATATTAAAAAAATATACCTACTACGGTTTGTACATAAATAGTTCTAGAACTAAGATAATATTAAAAGAGTACAATTTGATTGAATAATTGAATGAGGATAATATATTAAAATAATGCGCCACCCAAGATGTGAATCACAGTCCTTGGGCGGGGTGACGTGCTCTCTAGTCCAGGTAATATTATAAGGTTCTAGGAGAAAGCACAGGTAAATAATGATCCTGATCATACAACGTATCAATACTTTACCGTTACACACTCGACAACGAGTAAAGGCAACAATTCGCAGAAATGCTACATTCCATTGTGTGTATAAAAACAGGATTCGGCGACTAATCTGCATCGAGCAAAAACACAATATGGTTACATCAGTAATAATACCTGCCATAATAATTAGTCTTGTATATATATATGTACATATATGATGATGTTAAAGCACTGCACCGCCCCTCATGCTTTAATTAGCAATGAGAACTCAATCAGCTGCACCAATCATCCGCCCTCCCCATCATTATTACGACCCCTTCACACTAATTACACTCATATATATATATATATACCCTGACAACTACTACGGGCTGCATACAATTAAATGTGGCTGCAACTGACCGGGCCAACCACAATAAACAATGTAAAGCGAGGGATTCCTAGGCGTGCGTCGCTGTAAACGTACACCTTAAAGACGGTAATAACGAGTTGCTTTGCATAACATTTGCATTGTTTATGCATTATATTTTGTAACTGTTTTGTTAACATTGCTTTTATCGTTGTTATTATTTATTAAGAGTTGAGTAAAAAACATTATTTATATATATATATATATATATATATATATATATATATATA